>CM045560.1:13720277-13844217 GCA_024721245.1 Mitragyna speciosa | reverse complement strand
TTTTTAGAAAAATATTTTTATTTTGAAAGTAAAACACAAAGGGTCTACAATGAGACTTTTGAAAATGCAATGGTTTAGGCCCGAAAAATAGAGTCTAAAAAAAGCTTTATGTAAAAAGGTAGTTGAAACTTGGTATGAGTTTTGGCATACTAAGTTACCAGAAAAAACATTTTTATGAAAAAGGTAAGAAAACAAGAATAATGTTTTTAGAAAAACATTTTTATGAGAAGAGTAAGAAAACCCTTTTTAGACGACTCCAGGTCTTTGAAAATGAGAGAAAACAAGTTCGGGAGTCACAGTTGAAGAAAGAGAAGGCAAAAGCTTGCGCCTAAGACACCCTTTCAACCTAGCCAAAACTAGTTGTGAGGTTTAGTCTAAGTTTTCCTAATATAACCATAAAACTTATCACATTTGGATGTTACTACATGAATGTAAACCTAGACCTAAAAGTGGCATTGAAAGGGGCAAAATTTCCTTTCAAGGTTTAATAGGATTTAACACATTGATTGCGTAATCCAACATGAGACCTCTAAGAGGTCACGAGTTGTGCAAAATGAAATGCAAAAGAAAAGTATAAATAAATATAGATATAAGTGATTAAAGAAAGGGAATGCAACATAATGGATACGGGGGACTAGACTCGTAACACGATGTTCCTTCTCACAGAGGGGTGAACGGCATGCTAAAGCCAAGAGGGCCAAACTTGCCCATTTCTTGTGTTTGAAGGGTGGCTCTTCCTAACCTAAGTAAGCAAATGACCTTGCTAAGCTAAAAGTTTATGTGAAATGCATTCTAGATGTCATGCATCACATGTATAGGGATAAGCGATAATATATAAGAGATATAACCAAGCAAATGGAGAAAAATCCAAAAAATGTAAAATGCATGAAAATGTGATGAGGAGTGCACAAATGAAACTAACACGTGAGGAGTCTGTGGGTCTAGTGTTAGAATAGCCCATTTACTACAAATTCTTCACTAGCGTTGGACTAGCAAGGAAACAAGAAAACCACAACTAGCGTTAGACTAGGGTGCCGACGACATCAATAAACATAAATTAAAAATGAATAAACACATAAGAGCATGTAGAACACATAGGAGCACATACTATGTAAAAACAATATTCTATATGCAAAAATCCTAAAGAAAGCAAATGAACACATAAGCACATAGCACATAAAAACATATCATGCACGAACCCTAGCTATTACATTGGAGAGCTTAAGTACAATCTAAATTGGGAAAAAGTAAAATGAAAATAAATACCCTATCTAACCTATTTATTATATTTTCCTAACTAAGTACAAATTTTTGCTAAATAACAAAAAAAAAATATAACTATCTATTACATTTTTCCAAATAAATTTAAATTAAATCAATAAATAAACATGAAATGAACAAATACTCAAAAATAAAAATAATCATGTAAAACATATAACAAACACATAGGAGCATGTAAAAAAAAAAGAAAAAGATTGCAAAAATACCTGTTTCGGGAAATTCGGTATAAATGCTAACAAAAATAAATAAACACGTCAAGGTACCATAATTTTAAATAAATAAAGCATTTAAAGAAAAAACTAAAAAAAAATGTTCAAGAGTACAATAGTACTAACCAAATTCTTAAAGGCTAAATCATGAATAATCTTTTATAATAAAATAAAAAATAACCAAGGGATAAAAATGCTAAATGAAAAATAAATCTAAATTAATTAACTAAATTAACTTGACTGACTAAATTAAATACTAAGTTAATGGCTGAATAAAGTTAAACTAGAAAATAATTAAAGAAAACAAATTAAAAAAAAAGTGAATGAATTAAACTAAATTAATAGCTAAATAGAAAGACCACTACTTAATCTTTCTCTTTTTATTGAACTATGAACCACGCAATGCAAAAGAAAGAAAAGAAAGAATAAGAAAACTGAAGACTAAATCCACCCCGTTTACACAAGACTAAACAAAGAGAAAAAAAAAATGAAACTAAATGCTCATCCTGTTCCACCACCATAATCGGTTCTTGAACCAAAGATAAAGAGAAAATATAAAGAAAATTGAAACTCCCAAATCATCTTCTAAAACTAATTCATTGGTGAAGATCAGATTTCATCAAAACGAAAAAGGAAATCAAATTTCCCTTAGTTAGACTAAAACTAGATAAAATAATAACAATAATACTAATAACCCAACCCACCCTTCAATCAGTTTCTCAAGAAACTAAAATCCCAGAACTTTTCCAAATTTCCCAAGTCCAAGATCGGCATCATATTCCCTTAAAAACCAAAGTCTCTAAATCACTAATCAAAGCCTAAATATATCTCCATAAGCCAATTCATCAAGAATCAACCAACATACATGCTGTACAAAAGGAATTGACGGAGGTTCGAGAGTTTCACCTGTCTCGGCCGAGGATGCGAACGGTGGTTCAATGGCTGCGACAGGAGATGATGGGGGCGCTGGCTGGTTCGGTGGTAGTCGCTGATTGCGTGGCTGCGATGGGTGGCTCTTCTGCATGTGTGGTTGATGATTGTGTGTGCATTGCTGATTCTGGTGTGTATGGTGTTTTGATTGATGAGTGTATTGTTTGTGGTGGTGTGGCCGTGGGTGTGGCTTAAGCACTGGTTCACGGCTGTTTTTTGTGGTATCTACTGGTGGTGATGTGCTTGTGATTGTGTGCGTATGAAATCTGTGATTCGAATCTCTTGTGTGTTCAATGGTTGTGCGTGTGAATCTGTATATTCTATGTGTGAATCTTGTGGATTTGTTTGCTGCGTTGGGACTGACTATAGCTGTTTCGTTGAGGATGAACTGTGGATGGAATTGGGGCTATTATGGGGCAATAGTGGTGATGTTTGAATGACTGATTAATGGAGTCTTGGGACTGTTTTATTTTTTTGGAGGATTTGGGGAATGACTTTGGGTGTTGTTGATGGTGATTGTCGGTTTTTGGATGAACCTATCTGTCTCTGCAGATTGCGTGAGTAGCGTGTGTACTATGGTGGTTGTGCTAAAGGCTGGATTAGTGGTGCAATGGACTGGAATTGTTGGTGGTGCTTGGTGGAGCAACGGCGGTAGATTATGACGTTGCTACTCCGGTAGATTCGAGGGGTGGAGAAACGATGGGTAGTGTCAGTCAGTCTGCGTGTGAAAGTAGTGTGAAAAATGTAAGGACGAATGAAACGTGAAAGTGCCTAAATGAATGTCTGCTGCTGAGTACCGATGAATGAAAAATGTGAAATCTCTTCTCAAACCCTAGGGTTATGCTCAACCAAATAAGAAAAATACAAAAAAAATAAAATAAAATTGAAAAATAGAAAATACTCTTAAAATAACTCTTTTTTTCTACTATTTTTTTATTTTTTCTTTTCTTTTTTTTTCTTTTCTCTCTTTTTTTTAAGTATAAAAAATGCTAAAATGAAAATTCTATTGACAAAGGCAACTGGACAATAAAATTTATTTAATAACGAACATCCTAAAAATACCAAACAACCTCTAATAAATCATGAAAATTAAGAAAAATACCAAAAGTGTAAAAATACGAATTAGATACTAAAATAAAAAAAAGGTATTTACAAGCTAAAATTATCATTTAGTCCCCTAACTTGACGAATTTAGAATATTTTACGCAACAATTAAAAAATGGCCTTGAAAAACAAAAACTGCCCCAAAATATTAAAAGGTCTAATTAGAGTATCAAAATTTGGTATCTATAACTATCCATGTAATCTTTGATGAAGCCCATGATATTGTTACTAGAGATGTTAGTGAAGATGATGATGTAGATATGCAAGAGAATTTAGAGAAACTTACTCTTCAAGAAAGTGAATAGACACAAAGGAAGTAGTTAGTCATAGTGAAGAAATAGTTGGTGAAAAGAAAGATGAATATACTCCAAAGGATTTACCCAAATCTTGGAGATTTGTACCCAGTCGTCCTAAGGAATTTATTATAGGTGATCCCTTCGAAAAAGTTAGAACTAGATCCTCTACTAAGTCTTTAGTAGACAACTTTGCTTTACTATTCCAATTCGAGCCTAAGAATATAGAAGATGCTTTGAGAGATGATTTTTGGATAGTAGCTATGCAAGAAGAGTTGAATAAATTTGAGAGGAATAAGGTATGGATCTTAGTAGAAAGGCCATTAGATCACCCAGTAATAGGCACAAAATAAGTATTTAGAAATAAGTTGAATGGCAAAGGAGAGATTGTGAGGAGTAAGGCAAGATTACTTGCAAAGGGTTATGCTCAAGAGGAAGGAATATATTTTGATGAAACCTTTGCTCTGATTGCTAGGCTTGAATCAATAAGGATGCTTCTTACATATGCAGGTTTTAAAGGCTTTAAATTGCTCCAAATGGATGTGAAAAGCGCTTTTTTAAATGGTTTTATTGATTAAGAAGTTTATAGTAAACAAACTCCCGACTTTGAATATGAAAAGTTTTCAAATCATGTCTATAAACTTTCTAAAGCTTTACATGGATTAAAACAAGCTCCTAGAGCTTGGTGTGAGAGATTAAGCAATTTCTTGATTGAAAAAGGTTTTAAAAGAAGAATTGTAGACACCACACTCTTTACAAAATATCATGCAAATGAACTTCTCATTATTCAAGTGTATGTTGATGATATTATTTTTGGTGCTACAAATGAAAATCTTTGTAAAAAATTTTCTTGCATGATGCAAAATGAATTTGAAATGAGTATGAATGGAGAATTAAACTTTTTTCTTGGTCTTCAAATTCATCAATTGAAAAATGAAAATTTCATAAGTCAAACCAAATATGCAAGAGAGCTACTTAAAAGATTTGGTATGGAGGATTCAAAGCAAGTAGGCACACCAATTTTGCACTTCCACTACGTTAGACAAGGATGAAGAAGGTAATAAGGTGGATGAAAAGACGTATAGAGGTATAGATAGTTTATTTTATCTTATTACTAGTTGACTCGATATTATGTTTGCCATTTGTCTTTGCGCTAGATTTCAATCTTGTTCTAAAGAGTCTCATTTGTTAGCCGTTAAGCGTATTTCTAGGTGCCTCAAAGGCACATTAGATTATGGACTATGGTATTCAAGAACAAATATGTTTGACCTTGTATGATACTTCGATGTTGATTTTGTCAAATGTAAAATTGATAGAAAAAGCACTAGTGAAACTTGTCATTTATTAGAAAAGTGCTTAGTGTCTTGGTTTGGGTCTGATTGTTCTGGGTTTTCTTCAGTTTTCTCACCACTCTCTCCCTCCTCCCTCATCAACCGAGACTCCCATCACCCAAAATCAACAACCCCAAACCCCCAATTCTACCTCCCACGCCATTCTCTCCTCCCTCACCACCATCTGCCCAAATTCCTGTTTCATCCCCTACAAGAACAGCAACGGAAATCCACCAAACCACCAGAATTTCCCTGTCTTTTGTCTCACACCACCAGAATCCCCTCCCCTGCCACCTGCAAAACCATCATCACCAATTACCTTCGTGAGCTAAAACCTGCACCAACAGCCCCAATCGACAAATTCAGCTCCACCATTCCACCCAATCCAGTCACCTTTGCATTACACCACAGCTCCATCTCCGATTCTCCCCACCAACAAATTCGTAATCACCATCAACAACCACAACTAATTCGCGCACTGCACACACACATACATATTCATATACGCAGAATCCATCAGCTTACACACAGTCACAGCCGTTGCACACACATACAGATTCACACTCCCACCACTCACAACTCACACACACTGATACACGACACATACACAGTCGCACACACACACTGGTTCACACTTGAGCACACACAGATACATACGCACTCACATACACACAATTCAAATCACCAGCCCACCACAACCAAATCTCCAAACACCACCTGCAGAAACAATTCCACAACCATTGAATCACCATTAACCTGCAAAAACAAGATAAACACAACCAATTTTCCTCAAAACTCTCCCCTGCCACCGCAACAACCCACTGTCCGCCCACATCACCACCAGGCCCACCCAATTCTCAATCACGTTACCACCCTTCCCTCCCCTTTGATTCAGAGAAGGAATAGAAGGGAAGAAAGTGAAAGTAGAAAACCAGAGAGGGAGAGAAATTAGAAAATCAGGGAGAGGGACAGAGAAGAAGAGAAATTGGAGAGACCCAGCGAGAAAGCTAGAGCAACAGAGAGGGAAATAGGGAGAAAAAGGAGAAAGGTTCGGAGAGTAGAGAGTGAAGCAAAGAGGATGAGTAAAAAGGAAGAGAGGAAATCGAACGGAGAAGAAAGAGAAAAGGGGCGAGACAAACAGAGAGAAGAATCCGGTAAATAGAGAGAGGACAGAACGAAGATGAAATCAGAAAGAAAGAGAGGCGATTGAGAGAATGAGAAACAGAGAGGGAGATTCGGTTAAGAAAAACCAGAAAGAGGGCATCAGGGGATAGGATCGAGGGTGAGAGATTAATGGAAGCAGAAAGAGAGAATTGGTTCGAGGGAGAGAGAATAGTCAAAACGAAACAGAGAAAAAGAAGGAAGAAGGCGGCAGAGTGAGTAAGGAGAAAAAGCAGAGAGAAGAAGAAAAAGGGCGAAGAAAATAAGAAAAGAGTGCGAGAAGAGAGAGAGAGAGAATCGGGGAGGGGAGTGAACATTTGGGCGTGTATTTTTTTTAGTATCTTAGTTTTAATTTTTAGTTAGTGTGAATTTAAAAAAAAAATTCTGTTTTAATTTATAGCCATTTGATTTAATTCAATTCACAAGATTAGTTGATAAATCTAGTTTTAATCTTGTTTAACATTCTCACTCTGTTGGTTATCTTTTAATCAGAGTGAATATTTAAATTTTAATCCTCGTGTTCTTGAGTATTTTAATGTGCCCTCAAAAGATTTTGTTTTATATAATTAAGTCCTTAATAATTATCTATTACCCCCTCAGATTTTACTTTTATTTCAATTAAACCCCCCTAATAAATTACAGATTGCCGCCCTTTAGATTTAATTTCTTTCAATCAAGTCTTTATTAATTGTAATTAAGCCTCATTAGTTGCTAGAATTTATGTTTTTGTGCCACACTTGTTAAAATTTATGGTTTTTGTCCTCCCAATTTATTTTAATTTTGCATCTCTACCCCCTTAAACTTATGTAAATTTTAATTTTACCCTTTAAGTTTCATAGGGTTTATTTTAGCCCCTTGGTTGCTAGAATTCATTTTTTTTATCTCAATTCGCCAATAGTAATATATTTTAGGTTTTGTTTGATTATACCGAGGTGCCTTGACTTGTTTGTTCATTTTGATTAGTATTAGTACCGGGTCTTCAAAGAGGTATCCCGATATCTCATTATTTTTCCTTTATGTGCTCCAACGTGTTCTAATGTGATATTTCATGCATTTTTTATGCGTTTCTTATTTTATGCACTTTTTGCGTATGTATTTATTTATTCTGCGTTATTTAATTTTAAATTTTATTATTTTGACGAAAAATGTAATATTTTTGTATTTAGCTAGTCAATGTAATAGTTAGAATATTTTTCTTATATTTTAGCAACAATTGTGTAATTAGATAGAAAGTGTAATAGATAGGGCATTTTTAATTTCCCCCCTTTAAATTGTAAATCAAGCCCCCGGTGTAATAGTTAGGGTTTATTGCTTTTGTGTGCTTACATGCTTATTTGATTTACTGCTTTCATTAGGAATTTTGCATCTAGATATCATACTTATGTGTTATGTGCTCCTATGTGATCTTATATGTTTTTATATGTTTAATTTGCTTTTAATTTATGCTTTAATGTTAAATTCATGTTTTATGATATTCCGTCACCACACTAGTTCAACGCTAGTTGTGGCTTCATTTCTTTATTTCGCTAGTCCAACGCTAGTGAGACTTTTTAGAATGGGCTAGTCCAATGCTAGACCCTTAGGGCATTTTAGTATTAGGGGCACTCGTGTGCATTTTACATCCCACTTCATACACTTTTAGTCTTCTTTCTATTCTGCATGATTTTGATTACTATTATTTATTTATTTATTTATTTATTTTGACACGTCTTCAAGTGCATGACATTTAGGTCGCATTTCACTTAGAAACTAGGACATTTGTGTGTTTTGACTAGAAATAGTCGTCTACTCACGTGGGAAGCGGTGGCGTACATGCCGTTCGCCTCTCCGTGGGTAGAAATATTTAGTCACGAGATATTAGTTCCCCGTACCCGTTATGTTGCATTCCCACTTTCTTCAATCACTTACTATATATTATTATTTTCTTTTCCTTTTTGCATTTCATTTTGCATTCACACTCGTGACTCCCTCGAGGTCTCAACTCGGGTATCGCAATTAATGCGATAATTCCGACTAAGCCTCGACGGAACATGCCGACCCTCCCGATATGCACATTTAGATTTAGGATCTGCATTCATTTAGATACATCCGAACGTGATAGAATCTAGGGTTAATGTAGGAAATTTTTGATTAAGCCTCGGAACTAGCTTCGGCTAGGTTGAAAGGGTGCCTTAAGCGTGAGCCTTTGCCTTCCCTTTCTTCAAATGTGACTCCCGGACCTTTTTCTCTTGTTTTTCGTAGACCGGAGTCGAAAAAGGGTTTTAAAATATTTTTCTAAAATTTTTATTTTTATTTTGTTAAACGGTTTTTCGGGTGACTTGGTACACCCTAACTCAGTACCAAGTGGCGACTCCATTTTCTAAAATAAAACCCTTTTTTCAAAAAATTATTTGGCCAAACCTGTCACATTTTTAGTCCTGGCCTTGTTTTCTTTTAAAATACTATTTTTCTTAAAATACACTTGTTCTATTAAAATTTGATTTTTCTCACACACGCACGGTTTTTCCAAAAACCTTTATTTTCGAAAGGGTCACCGAGACCGGACCGTCTTTTCGGGACGCGACAGTTAGCGACCCCACTAGCACCCTTTACCCCACGATTATTTTGGACGCGACAGGAAGTCAATTGACCATCATGTGGACGCTTGGTCCAGATGAAGGGCGCACGATCCGGATGTCTGGATCGGGCTTTTTATTGTCACAAATAGTGATTCGAACTTATTCTTCACCATGCCTTTTTGAATTCTTCTTTCTCAAAACAGTTGCAAATCTTGCTCAAACACAAATTCATCTTTAAATTCATCTCATATCTCAATCTATCTCCTAAATCTCAACCTTCCCCCATTATTCTCCTAGTTTTCCTCAATTTCTTTTGCAATTGCACACACCCATGGCTAGTTCATCTCAAGGAAGTCATAGGGGAGGTCGTGGTGGTCATGGAAGAGGCCATAGTAGTGTCAATTACTTCATCAATCAAGAGGGGTTTATTCAACATCTTTGTGAGACATTTTTTTGATGCCCCTTCTCTAGAGTTATACTAGAATTTAGAAAATAAGAATGTTATTGGGTTAAAATACTGTGAAATTGAGGACTTTGATGATGGGTTGGAAGATATTCCAATTATGTTAAGGGCAAAAAATTGGGATAGGATATGTGAGGTGAATGAGATGGTTTACATAGACTTAGTAAAACAATTTTATGCCAATTTGAAGATGGTTAATGACAATGTGGAATCAATAGTTAATAACACTCATTTCACATTTGATGGTTTACATTTGATGTTAGAGAATTAAGTAAGTTGTATGGCAGGCCAAATGTGGATAGCGATTTATGTGTCCCAAAAGAACCTTCCCCCATTATTGATTATGATGACCTTAAGAGATCCTTCTTTAGCAATCCTAGTCATTCTAGCCTAACGTACTATAAGATGAACTATTTTACCCCTTCAAATAGAGTCATATACCACATCATAGTAAGTATCTTTGCACCTAGTAGTGGACACAAAACAAATGTAACTCATATAAGACTTCACCTTTTTTATGGGCTTATTAGGTCGATTCCTATTAACTTAGGTGCTTTTATGATTGGACACATGTTTGCAAAGAAGACTCCAACAAGGGTTTGGCACATGGATATATCTTGACTCCCTTATTTAGGAATAATGAGTTATCAATTGAAGGGACAGTGGTTACTCGTCCTAGTGAGGGTGATAGGATTGATAAAAAATGTTTCAAGAGGCTTTCACTTAGCATTTCATGGAGGTAGGTCGCTCTACAAAAGGAGTAAATTGAAAAATTGTCATTCTCTCAAGTATTGGATAGGTGATTTCATTTTTTATGACACCATCCCACATGTGGAGGATACACCACATCAAATGGAAGAAGATAAACCTCTCCATCAACAACCACCTCCCACTTTTATGCTTAGCATTCTCAACTCAAGTGCCTTCATTCCACCATCTTCTCCATCATCATCTCATATACCTCTGCTTACTTGGGAGAGTAGGCTTTTTGATGTTATAAATGGCCTATCCACTTAGATGAATCAAATGTGAAGTGACTTCACTAGATTGCACACTCAAATGGAAGGATTACAAAGATAATTTCATTGGAAAGTGCGTGGCATTCCTTACAAGCTTGCAAGGATTGAGTTGGCACAAGAATATGGATGGGACTCAGATGATCGTGCAAATTTTCTAGCCTATATAAGATCAAGGAGGCAAAGACCAAGAGCATAGAAGAAAAGCACGATATGACAAATCATCTTCCTCATCCCTCAATAGTGGAGAAGCTTCTGATGAAAGACTTCTCGACTAGGATTTCTTATGTTTTCATGTTTCTATATTTAGATAATAGGTTTCCTAGATTGTAAGATCTTCATTTTTTACTTTGTTTAGATGTTGCTTTGTTATTTTTGACTTTGTGATTCATGCATGACTATGGCTATTTGGTTTCATGATTTTATGATTCTATAGATGACTATATTTTTCATGATTATATTTGCTTTATGATTATGTTTCTCACTAATTAACAATTTTGTGATGATGCCAAAAGGGGGAGAAAAATGATAATGCACGTTGAAGGGGAGCACATGTTGAGGAGGAGTGTTATTGTGCTCCACTTCATCATAAGTTTGTCAACATAAAAAAAGAGGAGATTGGAGACTTTATGGTCTAAATCATCTTAATTGTGATGATTATCAAACATGTGGTGAAGTGTACTAATGTGTTCAATAAGTGTTCTTTGTAGATTGGAAGAAAATAGGTTGAAAAAAAAGGCAAAATGGTCATCCGAATGACCATCCAGACGCATAGTGGATGTCCGTATCATTGGAATTGCAAAAAATCAAACTAGGCAGAAGGCATGCGGACGCACGTTCAGATGCACATCTTGATGTCCGGACACCAAGAAAAAGGCTTAAAATGAATACAAGCAGAAGGCATGTGGACACATGTTCGGATCATGCAGAATTGTGTCTAATGGCAAGTTTTAAAATTTGACCATTAGAACCCAAATCAAGCTATTTTTTCATCCCCTATAAAAGCAAAATGGTGCCAAATGTTTTGTAACTTTTGGCTATTGATATTATTGTGATTTTAGAGTGATTTTTGCGAGGAAAATACTCTTCTTAAGTGAACTTTGTATATTCAAGTGTGAATTCTTCTTTATAAGCGTTCAATTCAATTGTATAGTTGAAAGATTAGCTTGATAGCTATAAAACTTCTTAGCTCAACTAGAGAGTGTCCAGGATGCGTGAGAAGTGAGTCATTTCTTTGTACAAGTTGGTCTTAAACCACAAAACAAGAGAAGGAATTCAAATGCTTCAAAACTTCAAGTTTGTGAACTTGGAAACAATTTGAGTTTGATCATTCCACTTTCTCTCTTATTTATTTTTTAATTTATTGTGATCATTGTTACATTATTTATTGCACTATCAACCTTATTTGATCACTTAGTTAACTTGGTAAATTTCAATTTTGAGAAAATATGCTATAACCAAGTTAATTTTGAAAGGAACCTAATTCAACCCCCCTCTTAGGTTTGCCCCTTGACTATAATCATAAGGCTATCTGTGCTTATTATTCAGGAAGTTGGGGGAACCCCAAATCCAACTGCTGGGCTTTGAAGCACAAAATTCAAGACACAATTGATGACAGGGAAATTGTTTTAAGGAGAGATAGGGGATAGGTGCCATATATGGACAACAATTCTTTGCCTCAGCACAAGTCCACCGTTGTGATGATTACTTTAGATAAAGAGTTCGCTGACCCTATTGAGTTGATAGTCTCAGTTGAAGAGATGGTTGGAGTTACTGATGTGGATTACAGGCGAGCCAGAGTGTTGTTGTCAGGGAAAGAATTCATGAGTCAATATATAGATGACATTCTTGTAGGAAAACTAGGAATCATCTGTAACCTAACCAAAAGAACCGATCGTGCTAGTTGAAGTGCTATCAGCTACTAGTTCATTAAGCTAGTCATTTGTGATAGACGTTTAGTCATTTGAAATAGAAATCCCAGAATCAAAAATCATTGATCTACCATAATAGTTTCCAATTGAGGATCTACAGCAAGTGCCATGGAATTATAGAGAATCTGAGTTGAAAGATGACGTATTTGTAGTTATGAGATCTGGAAGAGTGATTGTTGAACCTAGAAATTGATATCTCAATTAAGAGGAAGGAGAGCACATTGCCCCCTAAACCACTAGTCAGTGAGAAAGAAGCCGAGGATTTTTTGAGAATTTTGTGAAAAGGTGAGTACAAGGTGGTAGAACAATTGAGCTATATGTCAGCATAGATTTTGATCTGGAAGCTTTTGTTGACGTTCAAACTGCATCAGGATTTCCTATTAAAAGTTCTTCATGAATTGCATGTTCCCAAAGAAATTCCTATAGAAAAGTTGGCTAGGATAGTAGGGAATGTTTTGGCATCCAATTAGATTGCCTTTTCTCAGGATGAGTTGACACTTGAGGGGAAGGGGCATAACAAGGCTCTATACATATCTGTGAGATACAATGAGAAACACCTATCTAGGGTTTTATTAACAATGTTTCCTCTTTGAATATCTGCCTATGGAGCATTTTGCGAAAGCTAGAATACCTACGTCGCAGGTTTCCTAGTCGCTGACAATTGCTAGAGGGTTTGATGGATTGAGAAAGGAGACCATGAGAGATATTGATCTAGTGTTTGAGATTGAGATGGGTCCAACTCAATACCAGGTTACCTGCTAGGTTATGGATTTTCTCAGGATATACAATGCTCTATTGGGGCAGCCATGGATTCATTCTTCGGGGTCAGTATCGTCATCCCTGCATCAAATGGTAAAGTTCATCATGAATGATAAATAGATTACTATTTTTGTCAATGATGATTGCATCATGATGGTAAACCGTGGGTCTTCTAAAAAAGCAAAGGATAAGTTATCACTTGATCCAGGTTTTCGTGCTTTTGATATTGTATCTATCAATTGGATTCCTAAGGGAAAACTGCCTTTTGAGCCATTGTTGCCTAATGCCAGTATCATGATTGCCAAAGAATTAATCAAGGCAGACTACCAATCGGGAAGGGGCATTGGAAAGATGCTACAAGGAATTGTGGAACCTATTCAGTTTGTTGAATAGAAAGATACCTTTGGGCTTAGTTTTTAGCCAACTGGTAAGGATTTCAAAGAGATGAGAGAGAAGAAGGGGGATGAAAGAGAAGGAATACAAACTCTATTCTATATTCCCCCACTATATCATAGTTTTCCAAGGTCATTGAGGGTCATTATTTTTGAAATATGCAATGAGGACGATGATGTTGAAGAAGGGGTGAGCTGTCTCTTCATTTGAATGACTATACAGAAGGACCATCGAATACTACTGACTTCGAGGAAATAGAGAAAGGGAGTTTCGATAAACTTGGAATTATCTTTCGTTCAAAATTCATTTCCAGATGGAGCCATGAAATGAAATTCTTTCTCAAAGTTCATTTCGGTGTTAGGCTCTCGCTTTCTTGCATTAGCTTTTTGAAAGAAACTATTCTCAATTTCTGTTGTTATATCGAGAAAGTTTTTTTGTCAATGTCTTGAAATGGATTTTATCTTTTCTCAAAAGCTAATGCTGGCTCATGATTGAAAACATCCTCTTTTGAGAAATGCAAGCTTTCATTCAATAAAACAGAAGTAATTTCTATTTCATTTATTTGTGTTTGCATATTTTGTTTTATTTTTAGATGACCAAAAATAACTGTCTATGGTTCTTTGGATGTCACTTAGCTTAAAACCAATGAACTCATCTTCGATATCTCTCTAAATTCTAAAATAATGCAAACTGTTAATGAGAGAGAAAGCGATATCGAAGAAGATTATGATTCCATACTTAAGAATCTTGAACAATATAAAGAAAAACCCAAGCCTAACTTGAAAGATACAGAAACTATTAATATTGGCACTGAGACGGAGGTTAAAGAAGTTAAAATCAAAGTTCACTTAAACAAGAGGCAAAGAAAAGAGATGATTGAATTTCTTGCACTATTTCAAGATGTATTTGCAAGGTCTTATGTGATATGTTTGGGGTTTCCGCGGATATAGTAGTTCACAGATTGCCCATTAATTCACACTTTCGTCCAGTGAAGAAAAAACCCCTGCAAATTTAAACCTAAAATGAGCCTCAAGATGAAAGAACAGACGGCCAAGCAATTCAATACCAAGATCATCATTGTGTCTCGCTATCCCATTTGGCTATCGAACATGGTTCTGATTCCCAAAAAGTCCAAAGAAGTACGAGTTTGTGTGGATTATTGAGATTTAAACAAAGCCAGTCCAAAAGATAATTTCCTGTTGCCCAACATTCATATCTTATTAGACAACACCGCTGGAAATGAAATGGACTCGTTCATTGATTGTTTTATTGGATATTATCAAATTTAGGTAGCAGAGGAAGATAGGAAAAAGACAGTATTCATTACTCCTGCGGAGAACTGAAAGTAATAACATAGGTAACGTCGCGGAAAAATAATAATTTAATTATCTTAACCATGGATCTCTTTGACATATCTATATGATTATAAGGGGGTTTGCACGAAGATTACCTCAAGCATAGGAGATTTCTATGCTTCTATGGCAAAGATCTTTCGATGAAGAGGTTAGATCTACCATGAAAAGCCCTCCAACCATAGAGCCTCTAACGATATCCACACAAACAAATCTTTGGGAACCTTCTAGGCTTGCTTGCTATGACTGTTGAGTGTGCTAGCTCCCTTGAATTAATTAAGAACACAAGAGAAAGAAACAACCTAAAAAATTAGGAGGAGAGAGAGAGAAAGACGCCTAGAGAGAGAAAGTGGCGTCTTTTGCTTCTTTGAATTTTTTCTCTCACTAGTTTTCGTTTGTGTTGCAATCATTAATTCAAGAATCAAAGCATGAACCTATTTATAGAGGAATTATTCTAGTCTTTTAGGAAATAAAGCTAATTGGAAAGCAAGAAGGTTTAGATAACTTACTTTAAGCTAAACCTTCTCCTTTAGGAATTCTATTATATAAGGAAGCCAATTAGTTACGTTATTTCTTTTAGAAAACTAATTTCCTACAAGACTTAGAATATTTATAAATAAGTCCTTTAAGTTAATTTATCTCATATATTAACCCCATAAGTATCTCATACTTATTTTAATTACATTTTAACCCAAATATTATGTTCTTTATGTGTGTGACCCAATAAGTTCCATTCATGTTGGCAATAAGTACAAATTATAACTCATTAATTAATTAATTAAGAGTTAGATAAATTAAACACTTTAATTTATCATTAATTTATAATTAATTAATTCGTACTTATAGATCATGAGTGGCATCTAGCAATGCATCATGACCACTCAAGTGAATAGAAAAGTCACATGGTAGACCATACCCATCAATGACAATGTTACCGTATAATTAATATTCTTTCACCACACTATATCCTAATTAGTCTAAAAAGTATAGTGCATACTTTTAAATGACTAATTTATATTTTTTTTATTTCAGAAATATAACTCTCTATGATGTATAACTTTGAAACTACTTCCAAGTTATACTATTACTTCTGCAGAAGATTTATAAGTTAATATTTCCAACAAGTGGCCATAAAGGAATATACTCTCCTATTATGGAGTGATAAATCCTATATAGATTACTTACTATCTTTTCATGTTTCAAACCATATCCAATCTCTAACCTATGGGCTATTCTTTTACGAGCACCGAGGAATAGAGTCAAAGTATAGTAATCCACACTCAAGATACTATGGTAATCTCAAGTCAAAGAATCACTTACACCATTGTCACTAAAAGTTCAACCATTAGCACTATAGTTGAAAACTCTTGGAGGATCAATCCAATGAACTTGTTCTTAAACAAATATCCACATACCAGTTTAGGTGTCACGTACACCATAGTTAATGAGATCAACTACTACTTACCATAAGTAGAGATAAAGTATGTGCTAGTCTATCCATATTAATGATGTCTACTATCATTAATACTATGACTAGGGATTTTAAGAATATGACTTTATGTATGAGAGTTTCAGTAATTGTAACCCTTACAATCTCTAATACACAGTCAATATTCTAAGGACTTTATCAAACAAACAAGTAACATGGAAATACAAGTATAGATGACAAAGAAAAATACCACATGAATAAATATAACATAAATAAGTGTAAATACAAAAATCCTTAAACCAATTTGGTTCTAGGGCATATACTAACAAGAATGATTTGTTATAGAGTTATGCTTTTTAAACTGAAAAATGCTGGGGCTACCTATCAAAGGACTATGACTAGCACTATTCCACGACATGATACATAAGGAGATAGAAGTTTATGTGGATGACATCATAGTCAAGTCTAAACTATCTGAGGATCACTTAAAGAATTTAAAAAAGCTGTTTGAAGTGTTGAGGAAGTATAACTTGCAATTGAATCCTTGCAAAATGCGCCTTTGGGTCTCTTGCCAGCAATTTACTTGGCTTCATTGTTAGCAAGAATGATATTGAGATAGATTCCACAAAGATAAAAGCTATACAGGAAATGCCAATCCCAAAGGCACAGAAAGATGTGAAGAGCTTCTTAGGGAAGATTAACTTTATTGGCAGATTTATTACTCAATTAACCCTCACTTATGAGCCATTATTTAAGTCACTAAGAAAGAATGCCCTAATGAACTGGAATGAGGACTGTCAGTGAGCTTTTGATAAAATTAAAGATTATTTGTTGAACCTCCTATGTTAGTGCCACCAAAGCCAGGTCAACTACTTATCTTGTACCTCTTAGTGTTAAATAAAGCAGTGGTTTGTGTTTTGGGTCAACATGATGATTCAAGCAAAAAGGAACAAGCAATCTAATATTTGAGCAAAAGGTTCACCGCCTGTGAGGCAAACCATTCATTCTTAGAAAGGTTGTGTTGCGCGTTAGCTTGGACTACTCAGAAGTTTAGGCATTACCTTCTTCATCATACCACCTACCTTATATTGTAACAACCCTAGAAGCACATAAACTTATTTAGATTTATGTTAGACATGTTAGAAAAAAAAAAAAAAGAAGAGGAAAACCGAAATTAGCTAAATGAATAAACAATAGTATCATTTCTTTTATGTTATAGTATGTTGTACTTTTTCCTTTAAGGGTTG
Source organism: Mitragyna speciosa (assembly GCA_024721245.1). Classification (NCBI taxonomy): domain Eukaryota; kingdom Viridiplantae; phylum Streptophyta; class Magnoliopsida; order Gentianales; family Rubiaceae; genus Mitragyna; species Mitragyna speciosa. The sequence goes on along the minus strand of CM045560.1, from coordinate 13,826,760 downwards.
TACCATAGAGCTCTTGAAAATTAATGAAAGGATAAGTGTAGAAAATTTCCTCTAATCATATTTAGCCAAGTTGATGGCTAATGTGCAAAAAGTCAAGACCTCTATGTCACTCTTGTCTTGCTAGGATTGGTTGTTTTTTTTTTTTCATTTCTCTCTTTATTCCTTTTCCCAACTTTCTTGGTCTATTTTCTTTCTTTTTCTTCATGCTTGGCCGGCCACTCTTTCTTTTCTTTCTTCTCTCTTTGCTACCATTTTCTTGAAGCTTTTCTCTTCATTTTGGTCACCTCCTTCAATTGGAAGAGAGCTTATCTTCTCACTAAGCAACATTCTAGACTTACTTGAGGTACTCACCATGAACTTTTGTTATTTTTCTAAGTTTATAAGTGGTAGTTATGTAAGTTTTATAATCAAGTTCTTGTTGTTAAGCATGAGTAATTAGGCTATGATTATGAAGTTTTATTCCATGTTATGATGTTTATTGGCTTGTATGACTTGTAGTTAGTGTTTAAACCTTAAAATAACAAGTATTGGTTATTGATTGGTTGAAGAACCTTGGTATGGTTCAAGTGATTTGATTGAAATTTTGAGTGAAATTGGATTGATTAAGACATAGAAGTTATAGAACTAGTTGAATTTGGTTGGTTGGTTGATTTTCCTTGCTAGGTTAAAATTTTGGGTTAGTCCGATTTTAGGAGAAATGCTGCCGAAATTTCGGTAGAATTTAAAGAGCAAAAATTTGATAGGCGAGATTTAACCTAGGATATGCAGAAATTTAGGGAATTGGATGTGCAGAAAATTTCAAGAGAATAAGCTAGTAGTGAATTAATTTCTCTAGAACAAGAAAACCCTAAAACCTAAACCCTAATTCTAAAACCCTAAACCCTAGGTTCAAAACCCTAAACCCTATAACCCTAAAACCTAAACCCTAGAAACGAATTGGGCTTATTTCTTGAATTTTCTTACTAATTTACTTAGGGTTTTAATCAGGTTTTCACTAGGTTATTTCTTTTGAATTCCAGGATCCGAGAGTGAATCACGTCCGTACTACGAGATTTTCTCTTAGTTACTCCAGGTGAGTGTTTCTATGTGTGCATGATGCATGAAATGCTATGTTATACCTGTAAATGTTATTTAATGAAATGTGTTACTTGAGGAAAGATGTGTACTTTATCGCATCTATTCCGCAATGTGTTACATGCTTTCATTATCCAATGTGTTATTTGTGCTTGAGACTTCCGTGGTTAACTTCACCGTTACTCCACGGTTAGTCAAACCGGTCGTGATTAGGAGGGTATAAGGTGCTGGGTGTTTTAGGGCGTGTTGTTCTTTCCTATCTGGGTTGAATTCCTCAAAGAGGCCAACTCTGGATTGAACTTTCTTGCTTGTTGGCCCTCCAAGGTTGAGATTACTCCCTGGATGTGGTAGCCTGTATGGAGGTTATAAGGTGTATGGTGGTTAGGGTACTTGCTTGTTAATACTGATATGATCATTGGCGAGGACCTGAGCTATTATCTCGGTCCTAACGCCATTGTTACATGCTTCAGTACTTGCTACTTCTGCGGTTGAGCTTGCTCTCGTGGTTGAGCCTATATCCACCATTGACTACTTGTTATTTAACTTGTTTATATACTGTTTATTGCAATCGTTAATTATTATTATTTAATATTATAACTGGTTTACTAGTATGTTTGCATGACTTGAGCACTCACTGGGCTATTATAGCTCATCCCTTTTATTTGTTTTCTTTAACCAGGCTTCCCTTACTGATAAGGCTGGCAAAGCAGATTTTGGAAATGTTAGATGGTTTTTTTTTTATATATTTTGATAGCCAAATTGTTTAGGCTATTAATGTACATACTATGTATATTTTGGGATGTAAACCACTTAATGGTACTTGTACTCTTAAGTTGAATTATATGAATGTATTTTTGGGTTAAGTATGTTTGGATCAATTGAGTGAGTGCTTGATTTGAGTCCTGGCGAGAGCCAGGCAGGCAGTCCGCTAAGCCCTTTGGTGCGCCTTTGGGTAAGGTGGGGCTGTCACATATATCCCGATCTGATCTGTTGAAGTACTTACTTGAGAAACCAATGCCTACTAGATGCATGGCTAAGTGGCAGATGATTCTTAGTGAGTTTGACATTGTGTTCACAACCCAGAAAGTGATCAAGGATCAAGCAATTGCAGATCATTTGGCATGGAATCCCTTAAAAGATGATTGTGTACCCTTGCATACTTATTTTCCATATGAAGAGATTTTGTTTGTAGGTGCGGTTGATGATATGAATTAAAAATTTCCAAGATGGAGGTTGTTCTTTGATGGTGCCTCAAACTCTTTCGGGTCTGGAATAGGTACGGTTTTGGTATCACCTGACAGAAGACATTACCTTACTACGGCTAAGTTGAAATTTGATTATACTAACAATATGGCCAAGTATGAAGCTTGTATTTTGGGTCTGAAAATGACACTAGATATGGATATTAGAGAGCTAACAGTGTTTAGTGATTCTGATCTGTTAATTCATTAAACATTGGAAAAGTGAAAAACTCAAAAATCCAGGATCATTCCATACCATTGTTGCCTACTCACCCTTGCTAAACAATTCAAAAACCTAGAATTCACTCATATTTCGCGCACCCGAAATGTCTTCACAGATGCCTTAGCAACCCTATCTTCCATGATTTGTTACCCAGATAATACAATGATCGAACCCATTGCCATTAAAATTCAAGAGAAACCAGCCCATTGTTTGTGCATTGAGCAAGAACTTGACGGTCTTCCCTAGTTTCATAATTTGAAGGAGTACGTGAGAAACAGATTTCATCCCCTAGGTGCCAATACAGTAGCTAAGAATTTTCTCCGAAGAATGAATACCAGGTTTTTTTTGAATGTAGAAGTTCTATACAAAAGGTCAAGTGATTTGGATCTTTTGAGATGTGTTGATGAGAAAGAGGCTAAGTATTTAATGAAGAAGATACACAGTGGCATGTGTGGGCCACAAATGAATGGACATTTGCTAGCTAAGAAAATCATGAAAACAGGATATTTCTAACTTGCCATGAAGCATAACTGTGTTAAGTTCATAAGAAAGTGCGTAAAATGTCAAAAGCATGGTGAAGTGATACAAGCTCCTTCTTCGGAGCTCCACAATATTACTGCTCCATAGCAATGTTCAATGTGGGGAATGGATGCGATTGGAGTCATTGATCCTCTAGCTTCAAATGGATATTGATTCATCTTAGTGGGAATAGAGTATTTCACAAAATGAGTTGAGGTCGAATCTTGCAGGCAAGTGACCAAGAAGGTGGTAATTCTTAAGAGCCATGTCATTTGCCGTTTTCGTGTGCCTAAAACTTTGATCACCGACAATGCAAAGAATCTCAATAATGATATGATGGATGGATTGTGTGAACAGTTCAAAATCAAGCACCGAAACTCTGCCATCTATAGACCTTAGATGAATGGAGCTATAGAGGCTACCAATAAGAATTTGAAAAAAATTATTCGCAAGATGACTAAAGCACATCGGGACTGGCATGACAAGCTGCCTTATGCACTGATGGCATACAAAACTACTATAAGGACTTTTATTGGGGTGACTCCTTATTCTCTTATGTATGGGATGGAAGTAGTGTTACTAGCGGAAGTTGAGATTCCTTCTCCACGTATCTTGATGGAAGCCCGACTGGAAGAAACTGAATGGGTCAGGGAATGTCACAAGTAGTTATCTTTGATTGATGTAAAGTGGTTGAATGCCATTTGCCATGGACAGTGCTACTAAAGACGAATGACCCGATACTTACCAAAAGAAGGTTAAACCTCACTAATATGATATAGGAGACAGAGTGTGGGATGGCAATTCTTATGTTTATATACGCTAGCGAAGTCAAGGGACTGCCACATGGTGGCATCATTTTGCAATTGTTGCTGTTTTCTCTTTGTGCAGGTAAGATCGCATCATCATCACTAATGGCCTTCAGTTGAAGACACAAAATTGGGGCAATTATTTTTTTAGTTTTAGTTAACGATGATTTAATTAAAGGCAAGCATCTTTTGAGAGATTGGTTTCAAATTAACACCAGGGCAAATTTTTTGAGAAAATTTAATTTTTGAGATTAATTTTGATGTTTTGTGCTTAAGGCAAAAATGTTGAGAAAGACTAATTTATACTGGGACCAATTTTAAAAGTAGATTTCAGATTGATTTCATTTGATTTATACTAGGGCAAATTTTTCTTTTAGAAAATTTGATTGCAAATGAATTTTGTATGTTTTACACAAGTCTCAAGTTAGAAAAAGGTGATTTTAAATGAGTTTGATGCCATACACTCAAGCAACAAATTTTTTGAAAATAATTTTTGAGTGGATTTGGTTGCTATACTCGACCTTGGCTTTTAAATCTCCCTTTGTCCCAAAATCTTTATCTGTATCTTATTTTATCCTAGCAGTCCAAAATTGTTCCATTTATTTTGTCTAGCAGCCTGAACTCACTTTCTGTTCATTTTAGTCTGACAGCCTAGACTCTGCATTTTATTTTATCCTGGTAACTCAAGATTGTTGCATTTATTTTATTCAATTGCCTGGATTGCTTTCTATCCATTTTAGTTTGGTGGCCAAACTCTGCATTTTATTTTATCCTGGCAACCCAAGATCATTGCATTTATTTTGTCCAATAACTTGGACCTTTTTCTGTTCATTTTCATTTTGGCAACCAAGACTCTGCATTTTATTTTTTCTTGGTATCCCAAAATTGTTGCATTTATTTTGTCCAGCAGCTTGGACTTGCTTTCTGTTCATTGTAGTCTGGTAGCCGAGTGATATGTCCAGATGAACGTGGAGTTGCTTGAAAATCCAAGTGACACTTCGAATTTTCCCTTGGAGGATTTCGACCCTTCAAAGTGCTCAAGTAGGACCAATTTGAGCGAGTTCAATATGCCTACTTAATTGCTCTAAAGGACTTAATCAAACAAGAAAGAACTCTAAGCTAGGGTTTTGCTCTTGGAATCACTTGACAAGATTGAGGGTAGTTCTTAATCAGCAAAGAACCAAAGAACACTTAATCTGAGAACTCACAATAATAATATTCATAAAATCATGTGAAATTCGTATGAATAGTAACCCTTATTTATATGGTTACATAGATAATTCTAGAACTTAAAAATTAAAGCAACTACTCAAACCTAAACACAAACTAATTAAAACACTTTATTTAAAATAAATTGTAACTAAATTGAAAGTCTTAAAACACAAAAATAGCTAAGTTTTAGAACACTCCGAAGACGTCTCAAATAGTGATGTTGAGCTGGATGTCCAAAGCTTCTAGGTCCAAGTAGTCAAAACGCCTTTCTTCAAGTAATTTGGGCTTCATTCCTTGGCCCAACTAAGAGAGTGTTGGACGGCTGATCTTCAAAGGCCCAAGCTTCCTTTTGGTGAGCCCAAATGAAAGTAATAAGCCGTGGTGAAGAGTTGGTCTTGGCCCAAGTTGCTTCCCCACTCTAGTCCAAGTACAATCCTTGAAAGGCTTCTCTCATTGTTCGAGTCCTAGCTCTTGTCATAGGCCCATCAATGCCTTGCAATAGATCTTCTTGAGCTTGTTCAAGCCTCTTGGAATTTGTTCCATCCATGGTAGCCCCTTGGTCCATATCATTCCCTCCTCCCTCAAAAGGATTCGCCCTCGAATCACCTAAACAAAGAAAGATTAGAAACATTAAAAGTGGCACTCACATTTGATAGTATATGCCCTAAAACCAAGATGGTTTAAGACTTTTTGTATTTACACTTATTTATGTTATTTTTATTCATGTGGTATTTTTCTTTATCATCTATACTTCTATTTCCATGTTACTTGTTTGTTTGATAAAGGCCTTAGGATATTGACTGGGTGTTAGAGATTGTAAAGGTTACAATTATGAGACTCTAATACATAAAGTCATATTCTTAAATATCCCTAGTCATAGTACTAATGAGATTGGAAATCATTAATGCGGATAGACTAGCACATACTTTGCCTCTACTTATGGTAAGTAGTAGTTGATCTCATTGACTGTGGTGTGCATGACACCTAAGCTGGTATGTGGATGCTTGTTTGAGAACAAGTTCATTGGATTGATCCACCAAGAGTTTCAACTATAGTGCCAATGGTTGAGCTCTTAATGGCAATGGTATGAGTGATCCTTTGACTTGAGATTACCATAGTATCTTGTGTGTGGATTGCTACACTTTGACTCTATTCCTCGGTACCCATAAAAAGGTAGCCCATAGGTTAGAGATTGGGTATAGTTTGAAGCACGGAAAGATAGTGAGTAATCAATATAAGATTTACCACTCCTTACTAGGAGAGTATATCCCTTTATGGCCACTTGTTGGAAATATTACCTCATAAATCTTTTGCAGAAGTGATAGTATAACTTGGAAGTAGCTTCAAGGTTATACATCATGGAGAGTTATATTTCTAGAACAAGAAAATATAAATTAGTCATTTAATAGTATGCACTATACGTTTAGACTAATTAGGATATAGTGTGGTGAAAGGATATTAATTACACGGTAACATTGTCATTGATGGGTATGGTCTACCATATGACTTTCTTATTCACTTGGGTGGTCATGATGCATTGTTAGACGCCACTCATGATGTATAAGTGCAAATTAATTAACTAGTGAATTAATGATAAATTAAAGTGTTTAATTTATCTAGCTCTTAATTAATTAATTAATTAAAGAGTTATAATTTGTACTTATTGCCAATGTGAATGGAACCTAATGGGTCACACACATAAAGAACAAAATCTTTGGGTTAAAATGTAATTAAGATATGTATGAGATACTTATGGGGTTAATTTATAAGATAAATTAACTTAAAGGATTTATTTATAAATATTCTAAGTCTTGTAGGAAGTTAGTTTCCTAAAAGAAATAAAGTAACTAATTGGTTTCCTTATGGAATAGATTTCCTAAAGGAAAAGGTTTAGCTTAAAGTAAGTTACCTAAACCTTCTTCGTTTGCAATTAGCTTTATTTCCTAAAAGACTAGAATACTTCCTCTATAAATAGCTTCATGCTTTGACTCTTGAATTATTATTGGAACACAAGAGAAAACCTAGTGAGGGAAAAATTTGCAAGAAGAATTTCGCCACTTTCTCTCTCCTCTTTGGCGTCTCTCTCTCTCTCTCTTCTAATTGTTAGGGCTTTTGTTCTTCTTTTGCTGTGATAAATAATTCAAGGGAGCTAGCACTCAAAAGTCAAAGCAAGCAACCCTTCAAAGGTTTCCAAAGAAGTTGTTCATGTGGATATCGTTGGAGGCTCTACGCTTAGAGGGTTTTTCGTGGTAGATCTTGTTAGTGTATGCCCTAAAACCAAGATGATTTAAAGGTGTTTTGTTTTACACTTATTTATGTTATATTTATCCATGTGGTATTTTTCTTTATCATCTATACTTGTATTTCCATGTTACTTGTTTGATTGATAAAGTCCTTAGAATATTGACTGTGTATTAGAGATTGTAAGGGTTACAATTATGAGACTACTAATACATAAAGTCATATTCTTAAATATCCCTAGTCATAGTATTAATGAGATTGGACATCATTAATACGGATAGACTAGCACATACTTTGCCTCTACTTATGGTAAGTAGTAGTTGATCTCATTGACTATGGTGTGCGTGACACTTAAGCTAGTATGTGGATGCTTGTTTGAGAACAAGTTCATTGGATTGATCCGCCAAGAGTTTCAACTATAGTGCCAATAGTTGAACTCTTAATGGCAATGGTGTAAGTGATCCTTTGACTTGAGATTACCATAGTATCTTGAGTGTGGATTGCTATACTTTGACTCTATTCCTCGGTGCCCGTAAAAGGGTAGCTCATAGGTTAGAGATTGGGTATAGTTTGAAGCATGGAAAGATAGTGAGTAATCAATATAGGATTCACCACTCCTTAATAGGAGAGTATATCCCTTAATGGCCACTTGTTGGAAATATTAACTCATAAATCTTCTGCAGAAGTGATAGTATAACTTGGAAGTAGTTTCAAGGTTATACATCATGGAGAGTTATATTTCTGGAACAAGAAAATATAAATTAGTCATTTAAAAGTATGCACTATACTTTTAGACTAATTGGGATATAGTGTGGTGAAAGGATATTAATTACACGGTAACATTGTCATTGAAGGGTATGGTCTACCATATGACTTTCCTATTCACTTGGGTGGTCATGATGCATTGCTAGACGCCACTCATGATCTATAAGTATGAATTGATTAATTAGTGAATTAATGATAAATTAAAAGTGTTTAATTTATCTAGCTCAATTAATGAGTTATAATTTATACTTATTGCCAACGTGAATGGAACCTAATGGGTCACACACATAAAGAACAAAATCTTTGGGTTAAAATGTAATTAAGATAAGTATGAGATACTTATGGGGTTAATTTATGAGATAAATTAACTTAAAGGACTTATTTATAAATATTCTAAGTCTTGCAGGAAATTAGTTTCCTAAAAGAAATAAAGTAACTAATTGGTTTCCTTATGGAATAGATTTCCTAAAGGAGAAGGATTAGCTTAAAGTAAGTTGCCTAAACCTTCTTGGTTTCTAATTAGCTTTATTTCCTAAAAGACTAGAATACTTCCTCTATAAATAGGTTCATGCTTTGACTCTTGAATTATTATTGCTACACAAAAAGAAAACTAGTGAGAGAAAATAGAAGAAAGAAAAGGCACGCCTCTCTCTCTCTCTAGGCGTCTCTCTCTCTCTCTCCTAAGGGTTAGGTTTTTTCTTCTTCTTGTGTTCTTAATAATTCAAGGGAGCTAGCACTCAAAAGTCAAAGCAAGCAAGCCTACAAGGTTCCCAAAGAAGTTGTTCGTGTGGATATCGTTAGAGGCTCTACGCTTGGAGGGCTTTTCGTGGTAGATCAAACATCTTCTTCGAAGGATCTTTGCCTAGAAGCATAGAAATCTTCTATGCTTAAGGTAATCTTCATGCAAACCCCCTTGTTAATCATATAGATATGTCAAAGAGATCCATGGTTAAGGTAATAAATTTTTATTTTTCCGCTGCGTTACCTATGCTATTACCTTACAGTGGTATCAGAGCCTTCTTTGATTATATCTATATGATTTGTGTTTATTTAATTGTCACAAATATGGATGGTTTGTTCTTGATGAAATTTGTCTCAAAAGCATTATAGGAAAAATCAAGAGTTTGATTTTTAGGAAAAGTTCTTGATTGTTTAAAAGGTGTTTTAAATAATTAAGATAAGTTCTTAAGGTTGTTTTTATGGTTTCTAAATTGTTTTATACATGCTAAAAGGGTTTTAACATGTTTTGATTCGAAAGAGTTTTGAAAAACGCCAAAGAATTTCAAAGATCGTATTTTCTGGACACAAACCGCGCGAAAACTCGCGCGCGTTTTGACCTGCGGTCAAAATCCCGTAACTTCTGTCCACAAACCGCGGATGAAACCGCGCACGGTTTGTGGCGCGGGTTACAAACCGCGGATGAACCCGCGCACGTTTTGTCGCGCGGTTTGTAGGCAGAAACCTAGCGGGATTTTTCCTATTTTTGAAAGAACGCGAATTTTGATAATTTCTCAAATAAAACACTTTCCAATTTTAATTGTTAAGATTTGGAAAGTTAAAATTTGGAAACCTATACCTTCTATAACTATATTTTTGAGACAAATAAATTTCAAGAGCATTAATCTATACTATTTAGACCATATGATTTATGACTAGAATTAAATAAATCAATTTATTTAATTGTTAAATAGTATGATGGCATGGTGGATGATTATGGACTAGACCAATGCGATTGAATGGTTATTACTTCTTTTATGGTTGGCTTGTATTGGTTTTATAAATAGGGCATGCGTGTCCTTCCCTCTCTATTTTCTGATGTAATTCTCTTCTCATCTAAACTCCCCTCGAATGTAACTCGAGGTTTCTTGATCAATACTTGTAATGTACAAAGTATAGGTTAGGAATAGGTTTATTTAAATTGTTTAGACTAGAATTACATATGTAATGTACAAGAAGATGGAGGTGGTACCAAGGAGTAACCAAGGAGGCGCATCAAGGAGTTGAAACGTCCCCTAGGAATTTTAACCAAATATTTTCTTCAAGGCTCGAAGGAAATATTACTAGTTAAAGTCCATAATCATCCACGTTTATTATGCTTTTATTTTATATGATTGATATATTTTAATTGCATAATATGATGAGACATTAATATTTAAACTAAAATCCCTCAATATCAAATATTAGGTCATCTACTTAAGTTGCCTTCCATTATTATAACAAAAACGAAGAGTTCCTATTAAGGTTGACACGTTGGCCTCCGTCAAGGTCACCTTACTCGGAATATGTTTTTGTTATGAGATATGATCTCTGAATAATGGGTTTGACTTAACAAAAATTACATAACGAGTTTGGCCTCCGTCAATGTTATGATATTTTTGAGGCAATGTTGGGTAATACATAAGATGTAAATTTCAAAGAGTTGATACCCAACTATCTAGGAGTCACAAGGGTTGTGATTGATAAATAGTTATCTACCTAATCGAATTTATCTTTGGGGCATTGGCCTCCGTCAAACCCAAAGCTAATTAGATGGGATCCTAGCCCACTAGAAATCTCCAACGGATTTCCGAATCAATATTGAGGGTTATTGATTTGAAGTAAAATAGTGGGAGCAAACCAAATAAATTCACGAATCCACATTTTTGGTTTGCATATAACATAAAACAAATACTTATTTTCTGTCTTTACTTTTTGTAGAATGTCTAACGTGAATTTACGACCGATTCTTGACAACAAACTCAATGAAACCAACTTTGAGGACTGGAATATCAATTTGAGAATTGTTCTCAAACATGAAAAAATTGAGTATGTCCTCGATAAACCCATGCCCCCTCCTCCACCCGCTACTGCATCACAAGAGGACATAGATGCATATGAGATGCACAAAGCCGACAATGATGCTGCAACATGTATCATGTTAGCTGCTATGTCCCCTGCATTGCAAAAGCAACATCTTAAGATGGATGCTCCGTCCATGATTGTGCACTTAAAAGAAATGTTCGATGCACAAGCTAGGACTGAGAGGTATGAGACCTCAAGGGAGCTTTATCAATGCAAGATGGCAGAGGGATCTTCAGTGACTACCCATGTACTGAAGATGATTGGGCTAATTGAAAAATTAGCTGATCTGGGACACGTTTCTGACAATGAGTTAAGTATTGACTTAATTCTTCAGTCCCTCCCTGAGAGCTATTCACAATTCATCCTGCACTTCAACATGCGAAAAGTTGAGTGCACGTTGACTGAATTGATGAACATGCTCAAGACTGCTGAGCCTAATCTTAAGAAGGAGAAGGGCACCGTTATGCTTGTCTCGGGCTCCAAGAAAAAGAAGCCCAATTCTGGGCTTAAGAAGTCCAAAAGAAGAGAACCAAGCCTAAGGGTGGGGTTAAGAAGGACAAACCCAAGGGCACATGCTTCCATTGCGGACAAGATGGGCATTGGAAGAGGAATTGCAAGGCCTACCTTGACTCTCTGAAGTCAAAGAAGCTTGGTGAAGCTTCAACCTCTGGTATGTTTATGATTGAGATTAATTTGTCTACTAACCAAGACTCATGGGTATTAGATACCGGATCTGGATCTCATATTTGTAATAATATGCAGGGTCTTAAAGATAGTAGATTCTTGGCAAAGGGAGAGGTCGAGCTACGCGTAGGGAATGGAGCAAGAGTTGCTGCATTAGCCGTAGGAACCTATGTACTCTCTTTGCCCACTGGGCTTATTTTAGAATTGAGAAACTGTTATTTTGTTCCCGTACTTACAAAGAACATCATTTCTATCTCATTGTTAGATTTGGATGGTTTTACCATCATTCAAAGGAATAAAAGTTGTTCTTTTTCACGTGATGGTATTACTTATGGTACTGGTACATTAATTAATGGTTTATATATTCTAGATGAACAAAAGTCCATTCTCAACATAAACACCAAGAAACAAAAATTAGATATTGTTAACCAAACATACCTTTGGCATTGTAGATTTGGTCATGTAAATGAGAAACGCATATCCAAGTTACATAAAAATGGATACTTGGACTCATTTGATTATGAATCATTTGGGACATGTAAATCTTGTTTACTTGGTAAGATGATCAAGACACCTTTTTCTGGAAAGGGTGAACGTGCTAGTGATCTTCTTAATTTTTAAGAAAAGTTCTTGATTGTTTAAAAGTATTTTAAATAATTAAGATAAGTTCTTATGGTTGTTTTATGGTTTCTAAATTATTTTTTACGTGCTAAAAGGGTTTTAACATGTTTTGATTCAAAAGAGTTTTGAAAAATACCAAAGAATTTCAAAAATCGCATTTTCTATGCACAAACAGCGTGTTTTTTCCCGCAGTTCAACTCACGGTTAAAATCCCATACTTTCTGTCCGCAAATCACGGATGAAACCATGCACGTTTTGTCCCACAATTTATAAACCGTGGATGAAACTGCGCACGTTTTGTCCTACGGTTTGAATGCAGAATCCTATTGGGATTTTTCCTAAATTTTTCAAAAATGCAAATTTTTGGTAATTTCTCTATTAAAACACTTTTCAATTTTAATTGTTAATATTTGAAAAGTTAAAATTTGGAAACCTACACCTTCTATAACTTTATTTTGAGACAAATAAATTCAAGAGCATTAATCTAATTTATTTAGACCACGCGATTTATGACTAGAATTAAATAAATAAATTTATTTAATTGTTAAATTGAATGATGGCATGGTGGATGATTATGGACTAGACCAGTGTGATTGAATGGTTATTATTTCTTTTATGGTTGGCTTGTATTGGTTTTATAAATAGAGCCTGCGTGTCCTTTCCTCTCTATTTTCTGATGTAATTCTTTTCTCACCTAAACTCCTCTCAAATGTAACTCGAGGTTTTTTTATCAATACTTGTAATGTACATAGTATAGGTTAGGAATACGTTTATTTTCTGAATTGTTTAAACTAGAATTACATATGTAATGTACAAGAAGATGGAGATGGCACCAAGGAGCAACCAAGGAGGCGCATCAAGGGTTGACACATCCCTTAGGAATTTTGACCAAATATTTTCTTCAAGGCTCGAATAAAATATTATTAGTTAAAGTCCATAATCATCCATGTTTATTATACTTTTATTTTATACGTTGATGTATTTTAATTGCATGATATGATGAGACATTAATATTTAAACTAAAATCCCTCAAACTAATATTAAGTCAAAAATACAAGTTGCCTTCCATTATTATAACAAAAACGAAGAGTTCCTATTTGTTATGAGATATGTTCTCTGAATAATGGGTTTGACTTAACAAAAATACATAACGAGTTTGGCCTCTATCAATATTATGATATTTTTGAGGCAATATTGGGTAATACATAAGATGTAAATGTAAAGAGTTGATACCCAACTATCTAGGAGTCACAAGAGTTGTGATTGGCAATAGTTATCTACCTAATCGAAATTATCTTTGGGGCATTGGCCTTCGTCAAACTGGGATCCTAGCCCACTAGGAATCTCCAACGAATTCCCAAATCAATACTGAGAGCTATTGATTTGAAGTAAAACAGTGGGAGCAAACCAAATAAATATACGAGTCCACATTTTTGGTTTGCATATATAACATAAAATAAATACTTTTTTTCTGTCTTTACTTTTTGTAGAATGTCTAACGTGAATCTGCGACCCATTCTTGACAATAAACTCCATGATACCAACTTTAAGGACTAGAATATCGATTTGAGAATTGTTCTCAAATATGAAAAAATTGAGTATGAAAAAATTGAGTATGTCCTTGATAAACCCATGCCCCCTCCTCTTCCTACTATTGCATCACCTGAGGACATAGATGCATATGAGATGCACAACCGACAATGATGCTGCAACATGCATCGTGTTAGCTGCTATGTCCCCAACATTGCAAAAGTAAATCTTAAGATGGATGCCCCATCCATGATTGTGCATTTAAAAGAAATGTTCGACACACAAGCTAGGATTGAGAGGTATGAGACCTCAAGGGAGTTCTATCAGTGCAAGATGGCAAAGGAATCTTCAGTGACTGCCCATGTACTGAAGATGATCGGGCTAATAAAAAAATTTACTGATCCGGGGCACATCTTTAACAATAATTTAAGTATTGACTTAATTCTTTAGTCCCTCCTTAAGAGCTATTCACAATTCATCCTATACTTCAACATGCAAAAAGTTGAGTGCACATTGACTGAATTGATGAATATGCTCAAGACTGCTGAGCCCAATCTTAAGAGGGAGAAAGGCACCGTTATGCTTGTCTTAGGCTCCAAGAAGAAGAAGCCCAATTCTGGACTTATGAAGTCCAAGAAGAAGAGAACTAAGCCTAAGGGTGGGGTTAAGATGGACAAACCCAAGGGTGCATGCTTCCATTGCGGACAAGATGGGCATTGGAAGAGAAACTGCAAGACCTACCTTGACTCTCTGAAGTCAAAGAAGCTTGGTGAAGCTTCAACCTCTGGTATGTTTATGATTGAGATTCATTTTCTACTAATCAAGACTCGTGGCTATTAGATGTCAGATCTGGATCTCATATTTGTAATAATATGCAGGGTCTTAAAGATAGTAGATTCCTGGCAAAGGGAGAGGTCGAGCTACGCGTGGTGAATAGAGCAAGAATTGTTGCATTAGTCGTAGGAACCTATGTATTCTCTTTGCTCACTGGGCTTATTTTAAAATTAAGAAACTGTTATTTTGTTCCCGTACTTACTAAGAACATCATTTCTATCTCATTGTTAGATTTGTATGGTTTTACCATCATACAAAGGAATAAAAGTTGTTCTTTTTCACGTGATGGTATTACTTATGGTACTGGTAAATTGATTAATGTTTTATATATTCTAGATAAAGATAAGTTCATTCTCAATATAAATACCAAGAAACAAAAATTAGATATTGTAAACCAATCATATCTTTGGCATTGTAGACTTGGTCATGTAAATGAGAAACGAGTATCCAAGTTATATAAAGATGGACACTTGGACTCATTTGATTATGAATCATTTGGGACATGCGAATCTTGTTTGCTTGGCAAGATGACCAAGACACCTTTTATCGGAAAGAGCAAACGTGCTAGTGATCTTCTTGGGCTTATACATACTGATGTTTGTGGCCCAATATCGATCCATGCTACAGGTGGTTTCTTTTACTTCATCACTTTCACAAATGACCATACTAGATATGGTCATGTGTTTCTAATTAAGTACAA
The DNA here is from genome assembly GCA_024721245.1 of Mitragyna speciosa. Lineage (NCBI taxonomy): Eukaryota > Viridiplantae > Streptophyta > Magnoliopsida > Gentianales > Rubiaceae > Mitragyna > Mitragyna speciosa. The sequence continues at coordinate 13,811,469 of CM045560.1, read as the reverse complement.
ATCCGAGGCCTTTGAAAAGTTCAAAGTCTTTAGAACTAAAGTTGAGAAACAACTTTGCAAGAGTATAAAAACAGTAAGATCTGATTGAGGTAGAGAATACTTAAGTCAAGAGTTCCGACAATATCTAGAGGAAAATAGGATTATTCCTCAATGGACTCCTCCATACACGCCACAACTAAATGGTGTGTCTGACAGAAGGAATCGTACTTTATTAGATATGGTACGTTTTATGATGGTCCATGCATCACTTCCTAGTTCGTTTTAGGGTTATGCCTTAGATTCCGCCTCCTATATATTAAACTGTGTCCCATCTAAATCTGTCAATACCACACCTTATGAGAGTTGGTATGGTAAGAAACTAAATCTTAATTATTTGAAGATTTGGGGCTATGCGCTTATGCGAAGCAGAACATGTCAGACAAGCTCGAGGCTAAGTTTGACAAATGCTTGTTTGTGGGGTATCCTAGAGAGAGTCGTGGATACTACTTCTACAACCCGCTTGAGCAAAAGGTGTTTGTTTCAAGACATGCTACTTTTCTAGAAAAATTGTTTATTCTTGAAAGAAGTAGCGAGAGTAAAGTAGAACTTGAAGAAATTTAAGAACCACAAAGTAGTCAACAGTTGGAACGAGAGCTTACACCACAGTCAAAAGCTCAAAATACACAAGAACTTCTAAATCTAGTAGAACACGTTATGCTCCTGAGAGATACAGATTTCTCACAAGCGAGAGTAATAATGTGTTAGTCATGGATGATGATGATCCTACTAGCTACGAAGAAGCTATGTCTAACGTAGACTTTTTGAAGTGGCGCGAAGCCATGAAATCTGAAATGGATTCCATGTACAAGAATAAGGTACGGACCTTGGTCGAGCCACCTGAAGGGATAAAACCCATAGGGTGCAAGTGGATCTTTAAAAGAAAGACTGACATGGATGGTAACATTGTTACCTATAAAGCAAGGTTAGTGGCAAAAGATTAAAACAAAGGCAAGGAATTGACTTTGAAGAAACTTTTTTTGCCAGTAGCTATGCTTAAACCCATTAGGATTTTGCTTGCCATAGCTGCTTATTATGACTATGAGATTTGGCAAATATATGTCAAGGTTGCGTTCCTTAACGAAAATTTGCAAGAGGATGTGTACATGACACAACCTGAGGGTTTTGACTCCATTGATAGTCATAAGGTATGCAAGTTACAAAAGTCCATTTATGGACTCAAGCAAGCTTCAAAGAGTTAGAACATTCATTTTGATGAGACAATCAAAGAGTTTGGTTTTCATAAAAACGAAGACAAGCCTTGTGTATACAAGAAGATGAGTGGGAGCGCTGTCGTTTTCTTAATACTTTATGCGGATGACATATTGTTGATGGAAAATGACATACCTTTGCTACAAACTGTAAAGGTATGGATATCCAAAAGTTTCTCCATAAAGGATCTAGGAGAGGCAACCTACATTCTAGGAATTAGGATCTATAGAGATAGATCCAAGAGGTTGCTTGGTCTTAGTCAATCGACATACATAGACAAGATGCTAAAGAGATTTAGCATGGAGCAACCAAAGAAGGGGTATTTACCTATGACATGGGATTATTCTTTTGAGAGATATTTGTCCTAAGACACCTGTCAAGATTGATAGCATGCAAAAGGTTCCTTATGCCTCGAAAATAGGATCCATTATGTATGTTATGCTATGTACAAGACCCGACATCTCCTATGCTCTAAGTGTTACGAGTAGATTCTAAGCTAACCCTGGTAAGGGTCACTGGGTAGCTGTTAAGAGTATTCTTAAGTACTTGAGAAGAAGTAAAGAATTATTCTTGATTTATGGAGGACACACTTTAGAAGTGTGTGGTTTCATTGATGTGAGTTTGCAATCGGACAAGGATGTTAGCAAGTCACAATCTGGATTCGTATTCACGTTAAATGGTGGTGCTGTGAGTTGGAAGAGTTCAAAGTAAGAAACTACTACTGATTCTAAAACTGGAGAAGTGTACATTGCTATTTCTAAAGCTGCAAAGAGGCTGTTTGGATCAAGAAGTTCATCACGGAGCTAGGAGTGGTTCCTTCTATTATTGATCCTATACCTTTGTATTGTGACAACAATAGTGCCATCGCTTAAACAAAGGAACCTAGGTCTCATCAGCAATTCAAACACGCACTTAGGCGCTACCATCTTCTTAGGGAAACAGTTGGTACGAATGATGCAAAGATAAAAAAAGGTTCCCACTGATGAAAACATAGCTGATTATCTCACTAAGGCCTTATCCCAGAAAAAACATGATGCTCATGTAAATGCTTTTGGCCTAGACCAAATGAGTGATTGGTTTTAGTGCAAATGAGAGTTTGTTAGTGTATGCTTTAAAACCAAGATGGTTTAAGGATTTTTGTATTTACACTTATTTATGTTATATTTATTCATGTGGTATTTTTCTTTATCATCTATACTTGTATTTCCATGTTACTTATTTGTTTGATAAAGTCCTTAGGATATTGATTGTGTATTAGAGATTGTAAGAGTTACAATTATGAGACTCTAATACATAAAGTCATATTTTTAAATATCCATAGTCATAGTATTAATGAGATTGGACATCATTAATGCGGATAGACTAGCACAAACTTTGCATCTACTTATGGTAAATAGTAATTGATCTCATTGACTGTGGTGTGCGCGACACCTAAGCTGGTATGTGGATGTTTGTTTGAAAACAAGTTCATTGGATTGATCTACCAAGAGTTTCAACTATAGTGCCAATGGTTAGGCTCTTAATGGCAATGGTGTAAGTGATCCTTTGACTCAAGATTACCATAGTATTTTGAATGTGGATTGCTATACTTTGACTCTATTCCTCGATGCCCATAAAAAGGTAGCCCATAGGTCAGAGATTGGGTATAGTTTGAAGTACGGAAAGATAGTGAGTAATCAATATAGGATTTATCACTCCTTAATAGGAGAGTATACTCACTATAGGATTTACCACTCCTTAATAGGAGAGTATATCCCTTTATGGCCACTTATTGGAAATATTAACTCATAAATCTTTTGTAGAAGTGATAGTATAACTATACATCATGGAGTGTTATATTTCTGGAACTAGAAAATATAAATTAGTCATTTAATAGTATGCACTATACTTTTAGACTAATTGGGATATAGTGTGGTGAAAGGATATTAATTACACAGTAACATTGTCATTGATGGGTATGGTCTACCATATGACTTTCCTATTCACTTGGGTGGTCATGATGCATTGCTAGACGCCACTCATGATCTATAAGTGCAAATAAATTAATTAGTGAAATAATGATAAATTAAAGTGCTTAATTTATCTGGCTCTTAATTAATTTATTAAAGAGTTAGAATTTGTACTTATTGCCAACATAATGGAACCTAATGTGCCACACACATAAAGAACAAAATCTTTGGGTTAAAATGTAATTAAGATAAGTATGAAATACTTATGGGATTAATTTATGAGATAAATTAACTTCAAGGAGGGCTGTTTGTCTTGGCTAACCCTACTTTTCCATTTGTAAAATTCTTTTTCCTGCCGGTGAGGTGGTTGGCTGGAGGTCTCCGCCGATCACCTCCTCTCTTTCTCAAGGATGACAAGCAACTTCTCAAATCCAGAAGGGCAATCTATATGGTCTATGAATAGGTCTTTTGCTGATGCTGTTGCCAATCAAACACAATCAGTTGCACTAAATGAAACCTCTCTTTATAAGGGCGAACCTGCTGTGTTTTTTTTCTGATAAAGAGGTTAAATGTCTGGCGGCTCCATTGGAATATGTTTTGGTGGGAAAGTTCTCAAGGGGCCGTCATCCCTCCATGGAAGCTCTTCGCAAAGGATTCAATGCTGTAGGGTTCAAAAGGCCTGTTTCAATTGGTCTTATGGATGCTAGGTACGTATGCATTAAGTTTGATTTCGAAGAAGACTTCTAGAGATGTTGGTTAAGGGGGTTTTGGAGCTTTCAAGGCTTTGGCATGAGGGTTTTCAAATGGTCTCCTGAATTCTGATTAGATGAAGAATCATCTATTGTTCCAGTATGGGTTAACTTTGATAATCTGCCACTCCACTTGTTTGATAGATCTTCCTTATTTTTGTTGGCCAAAGTTGTTGGAAACCGACTAAAGATTGACGCTGCAATAGCCACCTTTGCTAGGCCAAACATAGCGAGAGTGTGCGTGGAACTGGATTTACTGAAACCTCAACCAAATAGAATATGGATCGAGCATGGGAATACTAGTTTTTGGCAGAAGGTTTCTTATGAAAATCTACCAAGTTATTGTAATGGCTGCAAATGGCTGGGACATGCAGAAGATCAATGTCACTTAAATGGACATGATGTTCAGCCTCAACCTAAAGGGACCATTCATTCTCGCAAGAATGATCAAATGGAACATCAGCAAAGGTGGACTCCTAAGAAGAATAGTAACAATGTCGACGAGTCTTCCAAGAATGAGGGACCTGGTAAGCTAGTTGCAAATACTCACTCAAATTTAGCTAAAAAGATGATGTTAAATAGACAAATTGCATTAGATGATTATCATCAGGGAATGGCAATGGATATTATGGAAGGGGGAGACAAACGTAGATAGGAGACTGGATTTGTCATCCATTTTGCATAAAGCAATAACAGATGACATCAAAATTAATTAGGTGGATAAAGGGGCTCTCTCTTTACCACATGAAGATATAATCAGTTAGTTGAACAATGAAATAAATAATGACAATGCTGGAGATAATGTAGTATGGGAGGGAGTAGAAGGGCATCACCTTCCTAATGTGGCTGGCAATTTATCACCACGACTTGTACCGATAGAACCTTTGAAACAGCCATGCACTTCTGTGTTGGAGGCGTTGAATGTGGAAGGTGCTGAGACATTGGATCCTCCATTTTTGCAAGTTCATCAAAAAGGCATTAGAGCCAAGTTTGCATCAGACCGTCTGCTGCGTTCTTCCTTGAAGTAGTCCTCTAATTCATTCCAGGTTCTGTCCAATGATTAGAGTACTATTTTGGAACATCCATGGGGTTCATAAGGCCCCAAATTTAAGAAGATTAATGCAGTTAGTTAGATCAAATAATGTTCAACTTGTTGTCATTTGTGAACCTAAGATTTCTGTTACAAAATTTGAGTTTATTCGGTTGAAGTTGCAATTTGATTCAGCCATTCACAATAGTTTTGAAGACTTGTGGGTGTTTTTCAATAATTTTATGACATGTAACATAGTTGGGAATTCGGGTCAGTTCATAGGCTTGGAGATTTCACACCCTCGGTTACCTTCAACCTTTAATTTTGCCTTTGTTCATGCTAAATGTACATCAGACAAGAGAACTGGACTTTGGGTAGATTTATTAACTTGCAAACCACGACAAGGGCCTGGTGTGTCTATGGTGATTTCAATTTGGTAACGATAGCAAATGAGAAGAAGGGTGGTAGGCTATTTAACATCTCTGAGGCATTGGATTTCTTATATTTTGCAAATATGGCTGGTGTGTTTTATGTAGGTTTCTCTGGCTCTTAGTTTACCTGGTGCAATAACCATAGAGGTAGAACACGAATATGGAAACGGCTTGATAGAGTTCTTGTTAATGAAGATTGTGCTATATGTCTTCTTTATCAATCACTCATTTAGCCCGAGATTCTTCAAATCATGCACTGCTGCTTTTGAACTTCTCTACGAGGATGGATAGTAAACCCCGACCCTTTTGGTTTATTAATGTTTGGACTACCAATCAAGGCCTTATGGAGGTTATTTGAAATTCTTGGTAGATGGAGATCATGGGGCATTCGATGGTTATATTTGCGGCAAGCTGAAGGCTTTGAAAAAAAACATCCAACATTAAAATGGCAGAGGAGAAAGTTAGGTGGGCTGAAGAAAATGTTGAGTTACGAGGTTCAGTAGAGAATGAGTTAATATTGAATAAAGCTAAGGCAGACTTGAGACGAGTGTTGTCTATTGAAGAGCAGTACTGGAGGCAGAAAGCTCGCGTCAAATGGCTTAAAGAAGGAGATAGAATTCCAAATATTTTCATGCTGTAGTTAAGGATCGAAGATCCAAAGCCTTCATTCATCGAGTAAAAGACATGGATGGGAACTGGATCAGTGAAGAGGATGAGATTGGAGACCAAGCTATTAAGTATTTTGAGACTTTGTTTACTGGTGAATCAAGGGTTTCAGTTCAATTATTGGATGTCATCCTAAAGTTAGTCTCACCAGAAGAGAATGTATTACTGGAGGCGGTTCCTTCAGAAGATGAGATCAAAAGTATAATTTGCCAGATGGACGGTAATAGCGCTGCAGGTCCCGATAGGTACACAGGGAAGTTTTTCTCTTTTTCTTGGGAGGTGATAGCTAAGGATGTTCACAATGCTGTGGTGAGTTTTTTCTGTGGGGGTAGCCTTCCTCGTTCAATTACAGCAACATCTATTGTTCTTATTCCTAAGACTGCTAACCCTCAGGATTTTCTCAGTTTCGGCCTATCAGCTTGTGCAACTTCTTCAACAAGGTGATTTCTAGAATATTATCTAATCGTATGGCTTCCATTTTACCTAAATTAATATTTCCTTAGCAGAGTGGGTTTGTGAAGGGTAGAAGTATAGCAGATAACTTCCTCCTTGCACAAGAATTAATTTCAAGCATTGGGAAGAAGGCCCAAGAAGGCAATTTAGCAATAAAACTAGATATGGCTAAAGCGTATGATTGGTGTCATGGCGATTTTTAATTTCTATACTCCATCAATTTGGGTTTGGTGAGTGTTTCATTGACATGATCGGGCATTTGATATCGAATGTTTGCTTTTCTATTATTATTAATGGAGCTAGTTTTGGTTTCTTTAAATCAACAAGGGGTTTGCGTCTAGGGGACCCTTTAAAATTTCTCATTTAAAATTTTAGTATTGTTTAATTTAATATCACATTTTCCAGTGCATTTTTTTTAACGAGAATTTTCAAGTAAAAATGTTATAGGTGCATTTTATATATTCATAAATTTTTGTATAAATTTCATGATTTTTTTTAAAAAAAAAATCGTTTAGTATTGATTTCAATATTTTACCTTTTTTATTAATAGCACATTCTTTTTAATGTTATATTAATTTTTGAATTTTTGCGATAAGTTTTATTTACTCATTTCTATAACTTTGAATTTAGTTGTTTTCTTATTGATTTTAGGGAATACAAATATCTTTTATTTTATTTTATTTTTATTTCGTTTTATTTCTTTTCTTTTCTTCTTTATTTCCATTACAAATTTCTTCTTCTTCTAAAAAAAAAAAAGAGAGAAAAGACTCGAACAGCAGCAACGTTGGTTGCTGCTGTTTGCTTTCTGCCATGGCTGATGGCAGCCATGCTTCTTCTACTTAACCCACCAAACTCTACTCTCTAATCACATCACTCCCTCACCTATTACACTTTTGGCCAGATTACTTGGAATTGGATAAAACTCCTCTCTTCTTCATTCTCAACATCACATATCAATAAAAAAACACACACCATTCTCTCAATCTCTCAGGTTCTCCCTCTGCCTCCACCATAAACGGGCACTACATTGCACACAGAACACTTACACAGAAAACAGAACACACAATTCCCTCACCCACTGCTTCCCTCAGCCTTCCTGCACTTCCACTCCACTACACAGACACACACAAGCTCACCAATTCTCTCCCTCAGTCTCCCTCACTCCCTCACCAGAGCACTACACAGACAACACACATTGGCACTCACATCTCTCCCTCTTCAACACAGCTCACACACGCACATTGCACTCACTCACATCACAGACCACTCACTCCACCTGCACTCTCAATTCCCCTGCCTGCAGAAAAACTCATAGTCCCACACACACAACACAAACTCACCAGCACACCAGTTCACTCACAGAAACACTCATCTGCACTGCACATTTCATCTTCCTTCCCACACTCACCATCACATTCCAGACCACCTGCAACACAGACTTCACCCTTTCTGCCTCTCTCTCCATACACAGATCACACATCATACACACTCGCTCACACAAACCACACACAGATCCCTCACCTCCCCACACATTCACACCTTCCCCTCACAAACACACACAGCACATCCAATCCAATCAAAAATACACATTCAGCACACACACATTCACAGACATCACACGCTTGCAAATCACAACACCACCACACATTCCACTTGCACCAGCCCAAGAACACTCACGCACCCCTGCACACTCAATCACACAAACACATACACAGACACACACCACAACACACGCCACTACACACATACCAGTCAAAACACACTGAAGCACACACGGTTACACACACCAATTGCAGCTCAAATTATCACCTGCAGACAATATATATAAAAAAAAGAAAAACAACAACAACAACAGTAGCAACGACAGTCCACCACTGCCGGAGAACAACCTCCAATCACCGGCCACAACCACCATCCCACAACCACCGTGGACCCGCCGCGCCTCCTTGGTCCAGGTAAAGATCTCCATCCCTCTTTCATTTTTCTAAAATTAATTGGTTTTCCGGGTAGAAGAAATAGAGGGACAGACTACAGAGAGAGAGCTCCGGCAAGGGAAGAGAGAGAGAGAGAGAGACCTGTGTGAGAGAGAGGACCAGAAGAGAGAATCGGGGGGGGGGAAGGGAGAGAACAAATCGGGAAGAAGAAGAACCAGAGAAAGAAGAAAGAAAAGAAGAAAGAAAGAAAAAGAGAAGAAAAAAAAAAGGGGGTAATCTGGTGGAGAAAAGGAAAAAAAAAAAAGAAGGGAAAAGAGAAAACTAAAACAGGAAAAAAAAAAATAGTTTTGGTGAAACTACGTCGTTTTGACGTAGTTTCACTCAAAACTGCGTCATTTTGGTTAGTTAGTTTTTTTAATTTATTTTAATTAATAATAGCTATTTATTTTTATAGTCCTTATACTTTCGTTAATGCTACTGTGGCCCTAGAAATTTATAATTTGTGCGTTTAAGTTTCTGTTTATTGTAGATTGACCCCTATAATTTTATTTTCTTTTCAATTAGGTCCTAATTAATTGCAGTTAGGTCCCCCAACTTTTATATAATTATAATTTTGACCCCTGCATTTTTTAAATTTCTGTTTCTGACCCTATATTTTTCGGTAATTACTGTTCTGACCCCTAGATTTTGCTGGAATTGCATTTTTACCCTCTAATATTTATGGAAATTGCAATTTTGCCTCCCAAGCTTGCTGTTATTGTACTTTAGGCTTTAAATGCTGCTGAAAATTGCATCTTGGCCCTTATACATTGCTGGAAATTCTATTTTTGCCTTAGAATACTTGCTGGAATTTTATTTTTGGCCCCCTATTGTTGCTGGAATTTATATTTTGATCCTTTATGTTGCTGGAATTTGTTTTAATACCTCCATTAATTGTTAGAAATTGTAATTTAGTCCCTATTGTTGCTGGAATTTATATTTTGATCCTTTATGTTGCTGGAATTTGTTTTAATACCTCCATTAATTGTTAGAAATTGTAATTTAGTTCCTAAGTTGCTGGAATTTCATTTTTAAAACTTTATGTTGCTGGAATTTGGTTCTAATTTCCTAGAATGCTTGCTGGAATTTTATTTTGTTCCCCAACATTGCTGGAAATTCTTTCTTTGCCCTAGAATGCTTGCTGGAATTTTATTTTTGTCCCTCCAACCTTGCTGGAATTTTATTTAAATCACTATACTTGCTGAAATTACATTTTTGCTTTTAAATATTTGTTGTAAATTATGTATTACTTAATGATTTTGCTGAAATTGTATTCTTGGCCTTAAATATTGCTAGAAATTATATTTTAGCCTTTAAATTTGTTGTAAATTATATTATTATCTTAACTATGGTTTGAAATTATAATTTTACCCTTTAGTTTGTTATAAATTACATTTTCACTCTATAATATTGCCCAAATTTCTCTTTTTAATCCAAATCTTATGATATTTTATTTTTTGCAAAAAAAATATATTAATTAAAATTAGTTAAGTCCTCAAAGCTTTAAATTATTTCTTTTCACATTTTTTTACTTATTTATTTTATCAAATTTATAATTAATATTCTAAAATTGGGTCTTGTTAGTCTAATTAATGTTCAAATTAGTTTCTATATTTCCCTTTTAGTTATTTTGATAATTTTCATTTGGGTGTTAAAAGTTTAAGTATGTATTATTGTGTTTTATCTTCTACTATTTTTTTACTTATTCATTTTCCTTGTTTTACTTTATTTATTTATGCACGTATTTATTTTTACTTAAACAATTTTCATTCTTTTCTAAACACTTAATTATTATTATTTTAATTTTGTCTATTATTGCTATAATTGTTTGAATTATCATAGCATGTTCATGGTAATTGGTATGGAATTATTTAATTAGTAGTTTATTTATTAAATAGTGGTATTTTTAACATGTTTGCTCATTTAGTAGCAATTTGTACCGAGTCCTCGAACGGGAGGTATCTCGATTACCCTTTTAATTTCTTTTTATGTGCTCCTACGTGCTCCAATGTGTTTTTCTATGTGTTTTCATGTATTTTATGCTTATAATTTTTATCCATATGCGAGTGTTTATTTATTTATGCCATGCTGTTTATTTGAAATTAATTCTTGATTATTCAAAAATGTAATAGATAGGTAATATTCTATTTAGCAAAATTTCTGTACTTAGATAGTTAATGTAATAGATAGTTTATATCTAGTTAACAAAAATTTTTGTATTTTAGTTAGAAAATGTAATAGGTAGGTTAGATAGGCTATTTTGATTATCTTTTCATTTTAGATTGTAATTAGGCTTTTCCGGTGTAATAGTTAGGGTTTTTGTGTGCTATGTGTGCTATGTGTCTATGTGTTTTATTCGCTTTTCTTAGGATTTTGCATCTAGAATATTATGATTATGTGTTATGTGCTCCTATGTGCTATTATTTGCTTTTATGTGATTTATTGCTTTAATATGTGCTTTAATTACTTACTTGCTTTATTATTCTATATGTGTATCGTCGCCACACTAGTCCGACGCTAGTTGTGGTTAATTTCGGTTTCTTCGCTAGTCCAACGCTAGCGGAGAATTTTTAGAAAATAGGTTAGTCCGATACTAGACCTTTAGGTCATTTTAGTGATAAAATCATTTCTTGTGTGCATTTCATGATCATTACACACACATTTACTCTTTTTAGGCCTTTTCCATTTTTACATAATTTTCTATATATACTTTATCATTTATTATCTATTTTAACATTTATTTTAGTGCATAATATTTAGATTCCATTACACATAGAATTTTAGGTCATTTGTGTGATTTGACTAGAAATGGTCATCTACTAGCGTGGGAAGCGATGGCGTACATGTCGTTCCCCCCCCCCCCCCCGTGAGTAGGAACAGTTAGTCACGAGTCCATTCGTCCCCCGTACCCGTTATGTTGCATCCCTACTTTCTTTGTTCACTTACTATCTATATTACTATTTTCCTTTTCTTTTGCATATCCATTTTGCATCTACACTCGTGACTCCATCGAGGTCTAGACTCGGGTTTCGCAATTAATGCGATAATTCCGACTAAACCTCAATGGAACATTTTGTCCCTTAACGATATCCCATTTTTAGGACTAGATTTGCATTCATATAGTTCACATCCAAATGCGATAAAATTTTAGGGTTACATTAGGAAAATTTCAGACTAAACCTCGCAACTAGTTTCGGCTAGGTTGAAAGGGTGCCTTAGGCGCGAGCCTTTGCCTTCCCTTTCTTCAACTGTGACTCCCGGAACCTTTTTCTCTTGTTTTTCAAAGACCTGGAGTCGTCTAAAAGGGTTTTCTTGTTTTTCCTTATTTTTTCCAAAAACCATTTCTTTAAATAAATCATTTTGATTTTCTTACCTTTTATAAAATATTTTCGGGTGACTTGGTACACCAAAACTCAATACCAAGTGGCGACTCCTTTTTCACTAAAAAACCCTTTTTAGACTCTATTTTCGGGCCCAAAAACCGTCGCATTTTCAAAGTCCCATTTTATGCCCTTTTTCTTTTATTTTAAAAATAAAGCATTTGTTCGTCACATTTTTATCGAATCATCTTTTACAAAGTATTTTCTAAAAAATTATTTTTTACAAAATTTACACGCTTCTTTTTCCAATAAACACAACCGTATTTAATCCTTTTCCTTTTTCCGACTTCAACACTATATTCTTTATTTTTCCTTCGAAAAATGGGGCGCGACAGCTGGCGACTCCACTGGGGATTCATTAAGTGGGTCCGAGCACTAGGTTTAGTCATCTTCTTCCTTTTCTAACCCCTTCATTTTATCGCATTTGGATGCCTAGGATTGCATTTTTTTCTTCTTAGGATTTTTGTTTTATATTTCACCTACGCCTTTTTGTCTCTCGTTTTTATATGATGGATAATCTATTTATTTGTGATGTACGTTCGTATCGCGCTTGCATTTGAGGAGGGGGGTCAGTCACCCTTAGAGCCCACGCGGTGTTAATATTGCATTCCCTCCTCTCACAGGAGCACCATCATACGTGCATACGATTATTTTAACCCTCTTTCTCTTTTTGGTGGTTGCCACCCACCCATCCCTTTAGGACTAGGATCGATCTGCCTAGACATGCGGCCATCGCATTCGTGCATGTAGCGGTGTCTAGGGGATTACTCGAACCACCGACTTGGGATTCTTGGAATTGACGGACTTATTTGGATCCCTCGGTCTGAAGGTTCGGGAACCTGAAGCCTTGTTGAGTCTAGATGCATTAGTAAGCCTAACCCCATGCATCCATGTAGAATAAGCCTAGGGTAGAGTCAACCTTACCCTGTTAGGTACACTAGGCACGAGAGGAGGGATCCACCCCTCTTTATTTTTGTGTTGTACTGATTATTGCTATTTGCTTTATCAATATGTTATGTGATATTTATTGAAAATTAACGCACTCTCTCTTATTCTTTGATCACATTCATAACCATAAAATAAAGAGCCCTGGCATGGTGCTCTCGTAGGAAACCAACCCATTATCGGCATGTTTAAATTTTTGTCTTACCTTTAACTTCTTCGAGAAAGATGGAAACCCAATTTCATAAATTTTTTTACAAATTACATTTTTGTTATAAATACCCAAGAAATCAATCATTGTGAATTTCTTAAAAAAAAATTTTAAAAATTTGATTTTTCGTCTTGTATATGCTTGAATAAAAATTATAGTTTTTAAATCCTTAGTTTGTAAATCCTTTTCAATAATTACTCATTCTTGTTGTATTTGTCAGTTTTATTTGAACCAAATTTTCTTAGAGTCAATAAATGCACTCAGGTGGTCAAATTTTTGCACAGCTTGCGTTTATCATTCAAAAAAAAAAATTTTTGAAAAATTGATACGTCATTTTTGCCGTATCCCCCGCCCTCCCATCCCACGTGACACAAAAGGAGAATTTAACACATAATTAATTTTATTTTTATTTTTTAATAAACTGGCATTTTGACTTGTATATTTCTAGATAAAGTCACGATTTTTGACCTTCTTTCAATGTTGTGTTCCACAACCTCTTATGGCTCTATTTTTCAAACAAATAGATTTGAAGTCAATAATTTCTTTGTACAGTTCATGATCCATCTTTCTCAAAGAAATTCCACATTATTTTCTCAAATTTGACATTTTTGCATATTTTAACTCGTTTTAATAAACTGGCATCATGCATAAACCCTAGAGGGAATGCCATTTCGGGAATCCCATGATAGAAAAAGCCGCCCTTTTGTCTTGGGTACGTAACCATAAAAGACATGCACGTTTATATTTTTGGTAAATCCTGGCGGGTGAGACCCTAGGTAAGGTAATACGAGCAGAATGGAGGCATCTCTTTCAGGCGGATCTGGCTTATCTACGATTAAAAGGGGGGGTCTCACCCTAAAGGATTGCATTTCATGCTATGCCTACCCTTGGCATAATAAGGGCTCCCCCTAGAACATGCATCCTTTTTTATTTTTATTTATACTAACTTTGATTTTTTCATTTTTTATAGGTCCTTTAACGGAGACGGTAAAAATAAGAAAGACATTTGATACATATTTGGTCTTTGGTTCGAGTATTTTAGATTATAGTCCAATTCTAAATAAACCATTACATACTTGAGACCCATAAGGACATCAAAAACATGAGTGTTCTTTCGAATTATTCGAAAGGTCATGGACGACCGATTTTGTTAGAATTGATAGTGCTTAGGAACTAGATAGGTGAGTTTGGTTAGAATAAGCAATGTGATAAATGAAATTGTATTTCATAGCTGGAAAATTGTAACAAGAATAGAAATAATTTGGATGCTAATAATTACACTCCTTCTGTAAATTTAAGATTGCCTTATCTCCAAAATTTTTCTTAGATGAAGTGTTCAATAAATTGCTTTCTCAAATTTGTTTATGACATTTGATTTCCCTTTTATTTTTGTATTTAGCTTTTGGAAAAATTTTCTTCAAATCTTTTATTATATTGAGCAAATGATTCTTTGATGAGACCTCGAAATACGTCACATTTTTGTCAAAGCCTAATATTAGGTTTGTGTCATTATAAAGTTTCTCTTTCAATGACTGAGCGTAAGCTCAAATTGAATAAAAAGAAAAATATTTTTCTTGTATCTTTTGAGGGTGAAAATAAATGCCTATGGTCTTCGGATGTCATCTTATTTGAAGCTGATAATTGCCACTTTAATATCTCTTCGGATTCCAAAATAACACAAGCTGTTAATGAGAAGCTAGAGCGATGCCAAAAAAAGGAATTTGGACTTTGTGTTAAGAATTCTGAATGGTACGAAAGGAAAATCCAAACTAATCTCGGAAGAGGTAGAAATCCCGAACATTGACACCAAGACATCGGTTAGGGAGTTAAGTCAAAATGCACTTTTTCTTTGAAGATCTACAAAATGTCAAGCTAAGTTTGGATGAATGTTTGGAGAATTCAAGCACAACGAAACGAATAAACGTGTAGGGGATATGACTTTGACCAATTTACAAGAAGAGTTTTATTATTCACCTTTGGAATGCGTTAAATGAATTATTGTGAGGTTAAGATAGGAGATATCACACGCTTGTGAGTTATGACTTGCAAATCGTCGGATTCTCCACTGGTTGAAATTACTTTATGTACTTTAACAAATACTTTCTTCAAGTACTAAGAAATAATTATTATGTGGTTTGGAGTTTTGTTCTTATAGAAAGTATATCTTGTAAAGTGGTTGAAATTATGTCTAAATTTTGTGGTTTGATGAAAATTTCTCTTTTTACTTAATTTCACGTGTTAAATGTTGATTATGGTCAATTAGTGCACTCATGCGATATATGATGTAACATCTGTTATGAGGGATAAAAAAAAAAGGAAAAAAAGAAGAAAAAAAAAAGAGAGAGAAGAAAAATGATGCAGGTTTTCTACTCCAATTATTCTTGTGCTTAGTAACCGGGGGTCTTCATCTAAAAATGTCGACTTTCGCGTCAAACGGTACTTGAATTATGAGTAATGCATTGCAAATTTGAGTAAGTAAATTGTTGAGTAACCAGGGGTCTTCATCTAAAAATGTCGACTTTCGCGTCAAACGGTACTTGAATTATGAGTAATGCATTGCAAATTTGAGTAAGTAAATTGTTGAGTAACCAGGGGTCTTCATTTAACCAATGTCGATTCTTGCGTCAAAAGGCAATTTTACTTCTCAAATATAAATTTTGCTGCTTGCTTAAGATTGAGATGTTGAGTAACCGGGAACCTTCATAACCAATGTCGGTTTTCGCGTCAAAAGATACTCTCATATTTTTGAGTGATTAGTTCACTAACAGAAATTCCCCTCAAGTGAAAAATGAGATTGATCATAGACATGGGATGCACTTTGATTGATCGTATGATTTGTTTACTTGTGAAATTCAGTAAGGCGAAGAAATTAGGTTGAGCTTGCTTAATTGTGATATAATTCCTTCCTTTTTGCTTGATATTATGAGTATTGAAGACAAGATGATAAATTGCATAATGGTCATTTACTTGGTCTTGAAGAATACATTTTAGAATGTACATGTGTGATTTCAATGCTTAAATCACTAGTTGAGCTCACATTTTTCGAATGGTTGAGAACAAATAATGATTCAAGTGTGGGAAAATTAACAAGTATCAAAATGATGCATTCTGGCACATGGGCACATGATGTTAATATATCTATCCCAATCGACAAGAGAAGATTGCCTTACTGATGCCAAATATTTTTTTGAATACTAGTCTGTTTTAATGAGAAGGGGAACAATTGCCCAGGACTTAAATGTTGTTTGCTCTCATCCTACTCCACAAAGGTGAAAATCCGAAAGGGCTCCTCCAAGAAAAAATCTCCAAAAAAAAAAGGAAAAGAAAAAAAAGGCTAAAAAAAATGCTCAAAAAAAAAAACGAAATAGAAAAGAAAAGAAAAAAAAAAGAAGAGAAAGAAAGAGGTGGGGGAAACCGTAGTAAAAACCCGAAAGGGTGCCATGGTTGAGAATTACAGTGGAAGGTTCACAGATGAGAAAATCAGTATGCCAACATGGAAATTCATTGGAAAGTTGGTAACAACAGTTGCTTGAGGTCTCCCTTCTGTATTGATCATCTCGTGGCAATGTCAGAATGCAAATGGGAATGACATCCAAAGATAAAAAGGCATCTTTTAAATCATCACTTCAAAAATCAAGTTTTTGAAAAATTTCTCATTTAATTGTGTTTAATTTAGTCTTTGTGTGTGTCATTTTGTACAAAATTTCTTTTATATTATTGCATGTGAAATATCTTTTGACCAATTCATTTTTTTTTTGAAAAAAAAACTTGACATTAGTTTTGCTTGAATTGGAATAAAAGCAAAGGCAACTCTAAGTTTATCAAAAGTTTGAGTCATACATGAATTGCAAGACTATTTAGGGATTTGATCTGAATCGTGAATCGGAGGCCATTGAATTCGGAAAAACTTGTAGAAAATAAGGTGAAAAAATTGATCAGAGATTCAGAATGGTAACGTTCACGCTCATTGTGCTGGTGGAATTAAGGGACCACCGTTCGGTGGCATTATGTTGAAATTGCTGTTGTTTTCTCCCTTTTGCAGGTGCGATCACATCACCATCATTTGAAGCCTTCGTCAGAAACGAAACTGGGGCAAATTTTAAGAGATTGATTTCAAATGGAATTCACCTGATTTATACTGTGCATATCTTTAGAATGATTGATTTCAAATGAATTTTTACGGAGCCAAAGTTTGAAAGGAATGATTTCAAATTGATTTGAGTGTCATATACTTGGGCAAATTTTTGAGAAAATTTGAGTTCAAAAATTGATTTTGATGCATTATGCTTGAACACATTTTTGAAAGGGATTGACTCAAATTGACACTGGGCAAATTATAAAAAAAAAAAAGAGAAGAAAAGAAAAAAAAAAGAGAGAAGAATGAAATGATGATGAAAAAAAAAAGAAGATTAATTTCAAATTAATTTGGATGTCGCATTTGCTTTAAAATTTCCAATGGTATGCACTAGTATCATCATTCTTTGCAATAATTTTTGAGGAAATTTGGCTAATCAAAAGAAAGGTGACATAAACTTTTCCCTCTACTTTTTATCATGTACAATTCATTTTACTACTCAATTTTTTCAAGTTTTGTCACGATAGAGTTCTATCGAAAAAAAAAAGAGAAAGAAAAAGAAAAAAAAAATCTTTTGCTTTCTTCGTTAAAAAAAAAAAATCATTTTGCTTTCTTCTTTCAAAAAAAAAAATCTCTTTGCTTTATTCTTGCAGGAAAACAAATCCTTTTTACTTTCTTTTGTAAATATATATATATATATATATCCTTTTGCTTTCTTCTTTCAAAAAAAAAAAAAGAAAAAGGAAGAAAAATCCTTTTGCTATCTTCTTTCAAAAATTAAAAAAAAATTCATTTTACTCTCTTCTTTCAAAAAATAAATAAATAAATAATAATAATAATAATAATAATAATAATAATATACTTTTGCTATCTTCTTCCTTAAAAAAAAAAAAAAAGAAGAGAGAAAATCAATTTCATATTGATTCAAGAGCTAACACTGGGGCAATTTTTTGAAAAAATTTTGTTTTCACATTGATTCTAATATCTCATGTTTTAACCCGTCTTGGGAAGGACTAATTTCAAATTTACACTGGGGCAAATTTTAAAGGATAGATTTCAAATTGATTTCACTTGATTTATATTGGAGAAAATTTTTTGGTATAAGATTTTATTTATTCACTTATTTATTTCTTTCAAATAGATTTTTGATATGTTACATAGAGTAAAAAAAAAAAATCATCAAACAAAATGCTTTGTAAACTGCTTTC
This sequence comes from Mitragyna speciosa, assembly GCA_024721245.1. NCBI lineage: Eukaryota > Viridiplantae > Streptophyta > Magnoliopsida > Gentianales > Rubiaceae > Mitragyna > Mitragyna speciosa. The sequence continues at coordinate 13,793,154 of CM045560.1, read as the reverse complement.
AATAGTTTAATCTTTTTTATGAATTTTCATTACTTTTTGGGCTGCTTTTCAACTTAAAAAATAAAAAATAAAAATAAAAAAAATAAAAATAAAAAACTTTTTCATGCATGTCCAGCAAACTGGACCTTTCACGTTTACTTTTCCAAGTCTGGCAAATCAGACTTCGCATTGCATTTCACCCCAACAAACTGGGTGCATGTCCAGCAAACTGGACCTTCACGTTTAATTTTCTTGTACTCACCCCAGCAAACTGGGAGCATGTCCAGCAAACTGGACCTTTCACGTTTACTTTTCCAAGTTTGGCAAACCAAACTTTGTATTGCATCTCATCCCAGCAAACTGGGTGCATGTCCAGCAAACTGGACCTTCACGTTTAATTTTTTTGTACTCACCCCAGCAAACTGGGTGCATGTCCAGCAAACTGGGCCTTTCACGTTTACTTTTCCAAGTTTGGCAAACCAAACTTTGTATTGCATCTCACCCCAGCAAACTGGGTGCATGTCCAGCAAACTGGACCTTTCACGTTTACTTTTCCAAGTTTGGCAAACCAAACTTTGTATTGCATCTCACCCCAGCAAACTGGGTGCATGTCCAGCAAACTGGACATTTCACGTTTACTTTTCCAAGTTTGGCAAACCAAACTGTGTATTGCATCTCACCCCAGTAAACTGGGTGCATGTCCAGCAAACTGGGCCTTTCACGTTTACTTTTCCAAGTTTGGCAAACCAAACTTTGTATTGCATCTCACCCCAGCAAACTGGGTGCATGTCCAGCAAACTGGACCTTTCACGTTTACTTTTCCAAGTTTGGCAAACCAAACTTTGTATTGCATCTCACCCCAGCAAACTGGGTGCATGTCCAGCAAACTGGACATTTCACGTTTACTTTTCCAAGTTTGGCAAACCAAACTGTGTATTGCATCTCACCCCAGTAAACTGGGTGCATGTCCAGCAAACTGGGCCTTTCACGTTTACTTTTCTAAGTTTGGCAAACCAAACTTTTTATTGCATCTCACCCCAGCAAACTGGGTGCATGTCCAGCAAACTGGACCTTCACGTTTAATTTTCTTGTACTCACCCCAGCAAACTGGGAGCATGTCCAGCAAACTGGACCTTTCACGTTTACTTTTCCAAGTTTGGCAAACCAAACTTTGTATTGCATCTCATCCCAGCAAACTGGGTGCATGTCCAGCAAACTGGACCTTCACGTTTAATTTTTTTGTACTCACCCCAGCAAACTGGGTGCATGTCCAGCAAACTGGGCCTTTCACGTTTACTTTTCCAAGTTTGGCAAACCAAACTTTGTATTGCATCTCACCCCAGCAAACTGGGTGCATGTCCAGCAAACTGGACCTTTCACGTTTACTTTTCCAAGTTTGGCAAACCAAACTTTGTATTGCATCTCACCCCAGCAAACTGGGTGCATGTCCAGCAAACTGGACATTTCACGTTTACTTTTCCAAGTTTGGCAAACCAAACTGTGTATTGCATCTCACCCCAGTAAACTGGGTGCATGTCCAGCAAACTGGGCCTTTCACGTTTACTTTTCCAAGTTTGGCAAACCAAACTTTGTATTGCATCTCACCCCAGCAAACTGGGTGCATGTCCAGCAAACTGGACCTTTCACGTTTACTTTTCCAAGTTTGGCAAACCAAACTTTGTATTGCATCTCACCCCAGCAAACTGGGTGCATGTCCAGCAAACTGGACATTTCACGTTTACTTTTCCAAGTTTGGCAAACCAAACTGTGTATTGCATCTCACCCCAGTAAACTGGGTGCATGTCCAGCAAACTGGGCCTTTCACGTTTACTTTTCTAAGTTTGGCAAACCAAACTTTTTATTGCATCTCACCCCAGCAAACTGGGTGCATGTCCAGCAAACTGGACCTTCACGTTTAATTTTCTTGTACTCACCCCAGCAAACTGGGTGCATGTCCAGCAAACTGGGCCTTTCACGTTTAGTTTTCCAAGCTTGGTAAACCAAACTTTGTATTGCATCTCACCCCAGCAAACTGGGTGCATGTCCAGCAAACTGGACCTTCACGTTTAATTTTCTTGTACTCACCCCAGCAAACTGGGTGCATGTCCAGCAAACTGGGCCTTTCACGTTTAGTTTTCCAAGTTTGGCAAACCAAACTTTGTATTGCATCTCACCCCAGCAAACTGGGTGCATGTCCAGCAAACTGGACCTTCACGTTTAATTTTCTTGTACTCACCCCAACAAACTGGGTGCATGTCCAGCAAACTGGACCTTTCACGTTTACTTTTCCAAGTCTGGCAAACCGGACTTCACATTGCATTCCACCCCGACAAACTGGGTGCATGCCCAGCAAACTAGACTTTCACGTTTAATTTCTTGTATTCACTCCAACAAACTGGGTGCATGTCCAGCAAACTGGACCTTCACGTTTACTTTTCCAAGTCTGGCAAACCGGACTTTGTATTGCATTTCACCCCAGCAAACTGGGTGCATGTCCAGCAAACTGGACGTTCACGTTTAATTTTCTTGTACTCATCCCAGCAAACTGGGTGCATGTCCAGCAAACTGGACCTTTCACGTTTATTTTTCAAATTTGGCAAACCAAACTTTGTGCTGCATCTCACCCCAGCAAACTGGGTGCATGTCCAGCAAACTGGACCTTTCACGTTTATTTTTCAAGTTTGGCAAACCAAACTTTGTACTGCATCTCACCTCAGCAAATTGGGTGCTTGTCCAGCAAACTGGACCTTTCACGTTTATTTTTCAAGTTTGGCAAACCAAACTTTGTACTGCATCTCACCCCAACAAACTGGGTGCATGTCCAACAAATTGGACCTTTCACGTTTATTTTCCAAGTTTGGCAAACCAAACTTTGTATTGCATTTCACCCCAGCAAACTGGGTGCATGTCCAGCAAACTGGACCTTTCACGTTTATTTTTCAAGTTTGGCAAACCAAACTTTGCATTGCATTTCACCCCAGCAAACTGGGTGCATGTCCAGCAAACTGGACCTTCATATTTAATTTCTTTGCACTTCATCAATCCTAGCAAACTAGGCCACACACTTCTCCAGCAAACTGGATGTTTCATATTTTGTTTTAATTTGATTTTTTCAAGTCGAGCAACCCAAAATTTTACTTTCACCATTCGAACTACGTTTTGACCTGATTCTCTTATGTGGGATACGTAGGCAGCTCTTGGAGAGTTCGGTCATTTTCTCACTCTTTCATTTGTTTGCATTCTTACATCTTGTATGTTTAGATATTTATCTTTGCTTTTGTGTTTAGGTGAGTCAAAATTCGGTCTTGTCTACGTCTTTGTCTGAAATCTCTGCGAGATTCCCGACAAAGAGGGGCAAGCTGTAGACAACAAATTTTGACACACCTTTGGTAAAAATATGTGTGTTACTTTATTTTAGGGGGTATTTTTCATTTTTTGGGGCTTGAGTACAATTTTCGCGTATTTTGTCTAATTCGTCACATCAGGGGCAAAATGGTAATTTCACAATGTAAATATTATTTTATTTTATTTTTATTTCCTAAATATACAATTTTACTATTTTTATCATTATCTATAATTTTTATGATTTTTTGGAGTCATTTATTATTTATTTAAAATTTTAGTATTTTAAACGTAATGGCACGTTTTTCAATGCACTCTTTTTTACAAGAATTTTCCAAGTGAAAATTTTCTATATGCATTTTGTATATTCGTAAATTTTTGTAAAAATTTCATAATTTTTAGAGGTCATTTAGTATTTATTTAAAATTTTAGTATTGTTTAATTTAATATCACATTTTCCAGTGCATTTTTTTTAACGAGAATTTTCAAGTAAAAATGTTATAGGTGCATTTTATATATTCATAAATTTTTGTATAAATTTCATGATTTTAAAAAAAAAAATCGTTTAGTATTGATTTCAATATTTTACCTTTTTTATTAATAGCACATTCTTTTTAATGTTATATTAATTTTTGAATTTTTGCGGTAAGTTTTATTTACTCATTTCTATAACTTTGAATTTAGTTGTTTTCTTATTGATTTTAGGGAATACAAATATCTTTTATTTTATTTTATTTTTATTTCGTTTTATTTCTTTTCTTTTCTTCTTTATTTCCATTACAAATTTCTTCTTCTTCTAAAAAAAAAAAAAAAAAAGAGAAAAGACTCAAACAGCAGCAACGTTGGTTGCTGCTGTTTGCTTTCTGCCATGGCTGATGGCAGCCATGCTTCTTCTACTTAACCCACCAAACTCTACTCTCTAATCACATCACTCCCTCACCTATTACACTTTTGGCCAGATTTCTTGGGATTGGATAAAACTCCTCTCTTCTTCATTCTCAACATCAGACATCAAAAAAAAAAACACACACCATTCTCTCAATCTCTCGGTTCTCCCTCTGCCTCCACCATACACGGGCACTACATTGCACACAGAACACTTACACAGAAAACAGAACACACAATTCCCTCACCCACTGCTTCCCTCAGCCTTCCTGCACTTCCACTCCACTACACAGACACACACAAGCTCACCAATTCTCTCCCTCAGTCTCCCTCACTCCCTCACCAGAGCACTACACAGACAACACACACTGGCACTCACATCTCTCCCTCTTCAACACAGCTCACACACGCACATTGCACTCACTCACATCACAGACCACTCACTCCACCTGCACTCTCAATTCCCCTGCCTGCAGAAAAACTCACAGTCCCACACACACAACACAAACTCACCAGCACACCAGTTCACTCACAAAAACACTCATCTGCACTGCACATTTCATCTTCCTTCCCACACTCACCATCACGTTCCAGACCACCTGCAGCACAGACTTCACCCTCTCTGCCTTCCCTCTCTGCCTCTCTCTCCATACACAGATCACACATCATACACACTCAGCTCACACAAACCACACACAGATCCCTCACCTCCCCACACATTCACACCTTCCCCTCACAAACACACACGGCACATCCAATCCAATCAAAAATACACATTCAGCACACACACATTCACAGACATCACACGCCTGCAAATCACAACACCACCACACATTCCACTTGCACCAGCCCAAGAACACTCACGCACCCCTGCACACTCAATCACACAAACACATACACAGACACACATCCAATACACACACCACAACACACGCCATTACACACATACCAGTCAAAACACACTGAAGCACACACGGTTACACACACCAATTGCAGCTCAAATTATCACCTGCAGACTAATATATGTATAAAAAAAAAAAAAACAACAACAACAACAGTAGCAACGACAGTCCACCACTGCCGGAGAACAACCTCCAATCACCGGCCACAACCACCATCCCACAACCACCGTGGACCCGCCGCGCCTCCTTGGTCCAGGTAAAGATCTCCATCCCTCTTTCATTTTTCTACAATTATTTGGTTTTCCGGGTAGAAGAAATAGAGGGAGAGACTACAGAGAGAGAGCTCTGGCGAGGGAAGAGAGTGAGAGCGAGAGACCTGTGTGAGAGAGAGGACCGGAAGAGAGAATCGGGGGGGGGGGGGAGGGAGAGAACAGATCGGGAAGAAGAAGAACCAGAGAAAGAAGAAGAAAAGAAGAAGAAAGAAAGAAAAAGAGAAGAAAAAAAAAGGGGGTAATCTGGTGGAGAAAAGGAAAAAAAAAAAAGAAGGGAAAAGAGAAAACTAAAACCGGAAAAAAAAAATAGTTTTAGTGAAACTACGTCGTTTTGACGTAGTTTCACTCAAAACTGCGTCGTTTTGGTTAGTTAGTTTTTTTAATTTATTTTAATTAATAATAGCTATTTATTTTTATAGTCCTTATACTTTCGTTAATGCTACTGTGGCCCTAGAAATTTATAATTTGTGCGTTTAAGTTTCTGTTTATTGTAGATTGACCCCTATAATTTTATTTTCTTTTCAATTAGGTCCTAATTAATTGCAGTTAGGTCCCCCAACTTTTATATAATTATAATTTTGACCCCTGCATTTTTTAAATTTCCGTTTCTGACCCTATATTTTTCGGTAATTACGTTCTGACCCCTAGATTTTGCTGGAATTGCATTTTTACCCTCTGATATTTATGGAAATTGCAATTTTGCCTCCCAAGCTTGCTGTTATTGTACTTTAGGCTTTAAATGCTGCTGAAAATTGCATCTTGGCCCTTATACATTGCTGGAAATTCTATTTTTGCCTTAGAATACTTGCTGGAATTTTATTTTTGGCCCCCTATTGTTGCTGGAATTTATATTTTGATCCTTTATGTTGCTGGAATTTGTTTTAATACCTCCATTAATTGTTAGAAATTGTAATTTAGTCCCTATTGTTGCTGGAATTTATATTTTGATCCTTTATGTTGCTGGAATTTGTTTTAATACCTCCATTAATTGTTAGAAATTGTAATTTAGTTCCTAAGTTGCTGGAATTTCATTTTTAAAACTTTATGTTGCTGGAATTTGGTTCTAATTTCCTAGAATGCTTGCTGGAATTTTATTTTGTTCCCCAACATTGCTGGAAATTCTTTCTTTGCCCTAGAATGCTTGCTGGAATTTTATTTTTGTCCCTCCAACATTGCTGGAATTTTATTTAAATCACTATACTTGCTGAAATTACATTTTTGCTTTTAAATATTTGTTGTAAATTATGTATTACTTAATGATTTTGCTGAAATTGTATTCTTGGCCTTAAATATTGCTGGAAATTATATTTTAGCCTTTAAATTTGTTGTAAATTATATTATTATCTTAACTATGGTTTGAAATTATAATTTTACCCTTTAGTTTGTTATAAATTACATTTTCACTCTATAATATTGCCCAAATTTCTCTTTTTAATCCAAATCTTATGATATTTTATTTTTTGCAAAAAAAATATATTAATTAAAATTAGTTAAGTCCTCAAAGCTTTAAATTATTTCTTTTCACATTTTTTTACTTATTTATTTTATCAAATTTATAATTAATATTCTAAAATTGGGTCTTGTTAGTCTAATTAATGTTCAAATTAGTTTCTATATTTCCCTTTTAGTTATTTTGATAATTTTCATTTGGGTGTTAAAAGTTTAAGTATGTATTATTGTGTTTTATCTTCTACTATTTTTTTACTTATTCATTTTCCTTGTTTTACTTTATTTATTTATGCACTTATTTATTTTTACTTAAACAATTTTCATTCTTTTCTAAACACTTAATTATTATTATTTTAATTTTGTCTATTATTGCTATAATTGTTTGAATTATCATAGCATGTTCATGGTAATTGGTATGGAATTATTTAATTAGTAGTTTATTTATTAAATAGTGGTATTTTTAACATGTTTGCTCATTTAGTAGCAATTTGTACCGAGTCCTCAAACGGGAGGTATCTCGATTACTCTTTTAATTTCTTTTTATGTGCTCCTACGTGCTCCAATGTGTTTTTCTATGTGTTTTCATGTATTTTATGCTTATAATTTTTATCCATATGCGAGTGTTTATTTATTTATGCCATGCTGTTTATTTGAAATTAATTCTTGATTATTCAAAAATGTAATAGATAGGTAATATTCTATTTAGCAAAATTTCTGTACTTAGATAGTTAATGTAATAGATAGTTTATATCTAGTTAACAAAAATTTTTGTATTTTAGTTAGAAAATGTAATAGGTAGGTTAGATAGGCTATTTTGATTATCTTTTCATTTTAGATTGTAATTAGGCTTTTCCGGTGTAATAGTTAGGGTTTTTGTGTGCTATGTGTGCTATGTGTCTATGTGTTTTATTCGCTTTTCTTAGGATTTTGCATCTAGAATATTATGATTATGTGTTATGTGCTCCTATGTGCTATTATTTGCTTTTATGTGATTTATTGCTTTAATATGTGCTTTAATTACTTGCTTTATTATTCTATATGTGTATCGTCGCCACACTAGTCCGACGCTAGTTGTGGTTAATTTCGGTTTCTTCGCTAGTCCAACGCTAGCGGAGAATTTTTAGAAAATAGGTTAGTCCGATACTAGACCTTTAGGTCATTTTAGTGATAGAATCATTTCTTGTGTGCATTTCATGATCATTACACGCACATTTACTCTTTTTAGGCCTTTTCCATTTTTACATAATTTTCTATATATACTTTATCATTTATTATCTATTTTAACATTTATTTTAGTGCATAATATTTAGATTCCACTACACATAGAATTTTAGGTCATTTGTGTGATTTGACTAGAAATGGTCATCTACTCGCGTGGGAAGCGATTGCGTACATGTCGTTCCCCCCCCCCTGGTGAGTAGGAACAGTTAGTCACGAGTCCATTCGTCTCCCGTACCCGTTATGTTGCATCCCTACTTTCTTTGTTCACTTACTATCTATATTACTATTTTCCTTTTCTTTTGCATATCCATTTTGCATCTACACTCGTGACTCCATCGAGGTCTAGACTCGGGTTTCGCAATTAATGCGATAATTCCGACTAAACCTCAATGGAACATTTTGTCCCTTAACGATATCCATTTTTAGGACTAGATTTGCATTCATATAGTCACATCCAAATGCGATAAAATTTTAGGGTTACATTAGGAAAATTTCAGACTAAACCTCGCAACTAGTTTCGGCTAGGTTGAAAGGGTGCCTTAGGCGCGAGCCTTTGCCTTCCCTTTCTTCAACTGTGACTCCCGGACCTTTTCTCTTGTTTTTCAAAGACCTGGAGTCGTCTAAAAGGGTTTTCTTGTTTTTCCTTATTTTTTCCAAAAACCATTTCTTTAAATAAATCATTTTGATTTTCTTACCTTTTATAAAATATTTTCGGGTGACTTGGTACACCAAAACTCAATACCAAGTGGCGACTCCTTTTTCACTAAAAAACCCTTTTTAGACTCTATTTTCGGGCCCAAAAACCGTCGCATTTTCAAAGTCCCATTTTAGGCCCTTTTTCTTTTATTTTAAAAATAAAGCATTTGTTCGTCACATTTTTATCGAATCATCTTTTACAAATTATTTTCTAAAAAATTATTTTTTACAAAATTTACACGCTTCTTTTTCCAATAAACACAACCGTATTTAATCCTTTTCCTTTTTCCGACTTCAACACTATATTCTTTATTTTTCCTTCGAAAAATGGGGCGCGACAGCCACTTTCTCTCTCCTCTTTGGTGTCTCTCTCTCTCTCTCCTAATTATTAGGGCTTTTGTTCTTCTTTTGCACTCATAAATAATTCAAGAGAGCTAGCACTCAAAAGTCAAAGCAAGCATGCCTTCAAAAGTTCCCAAAGAAGTTGTTTGTGTGGATATCGTTAAAGGCTCTACGCTTGAAAGGTTTTTCGTGGTAGATCTAACCTCTTCATTGAAGGATCTTTGCCTAGTAGCATAGAAATCTTCATGTGCTTGAGGTAATCTTCATGCAAACCCCCTTTATAATCATATAGATATGTTATAGAGATCCATGGTTAAATAATAAATTTTTATTTTTTCACTGCGTTACCTGTGCTATTACCTTACAACATTACCATACTCACTTGATAGGTCAATCTTATAGGCATTATCCCCAATCCTTTCAAGCACTTGGAGGGGACCATCACCACATGGGTTTAACTTAGATTTCCTTTGAGTAGGAAACCTCTCCTTTTGCATATACACCCACACCCAGTCACTAGGCTCAAACACAACTTGCACACGTCCCTTGTTTGCAATTTGTGCATAGTGATCATTCTTTTTCTCAATATTTGCTTTCACCTTGGTGTGTAACTCCTTAACAAATTCAGTTTTTCTTTTGCCGTCTAAATTTGCACATTCGTTAGTAGGCAAAGACACGATATCCAAAAGAGTTATAGGATTAAAGCCATAGACAATCTCAAATGGTGAAAAAGAAGTAGTAGAATGAGTTATGATTATATGCAAGCTCAATGTGTGGAAGGCATTTTTTCCAATTCTTTAAGTTATGTTGTATGATTGCACGCACCAAAGTAGTGAGTGTTCTATTGACTACTTCAGTTTGGCCATCAATTTGTGGATGAGCAACAATAAAAATCAACAATTTAGTACCAAGTTTATTCCACAAAGTACACCAAAAATGACTAAGAAACATAACATCACAATCACTCACAATAGAACGTGGCAAACCATGCAATCTAACAATTTCCTTAAAGATTAAATTAGCAATATGTGTAGCATTACTAGTTTTAGCACAAGCTATAAAATGAGCCATCTTGCTAAATCTATGAACTAGTACAAATATGCTATCCTTTCCACTTTGTGACCTTGGTAGACCTAAAACAAAGTCTATGGATATGTCTATCCAAGGTTGTGTTGGGACGGGTAAAGGGGTATAAAATCCATGTGGGATGATTTTAGATTTAGCTTGCCTACATGTAATGCACTTAGAACATACATCTTTCACATTATGCTTCATGTTAAGCCAATAAAAATGCTCATTTAGAATATCTAAAGTCTTTTGCACACCAAAATGACCCATAATACCACCCCCACGTGTTTCTCTTACAAGCAATTCACGAAGAGAATAATTAGGCACACAAAGTTTATTGTTTTTAAACAAAAATCCATCTTGCCTAAAGAACCCTTCACATGCACGATTTTCAAAAATACTCCACACTTTTCCAAAATCATGATCATGTTCATAAAGACTTTTAACAAGTTCAAATCCAAGTAATTTAGTGTGAAGAGTAGTAAGGAGAGCATACCTTCTAGATAAGGCGTCAGCAACGACGTTCTCCTTACCTTGTTTATATTTGATGACATAGGAAAAATTCTCAGTAAATTCCAACCATTTAGCATGTCTTCTGTTCAGCTTACCTTTTGACTTCAAGAACTTCAAGCTTTCATGGTCAGTGTGAATGACGAATTCCCTAGGCAACAATTAGTGTTGCCATGTTTGCAAAGTCTTCACTAATGCATAGAGCTCTTTATCATATGTAGGATAGTTCAATGCAGCTCCACTCAATTTCTCACTAAAGTATGCAATAGGCTTGGACTCCTGCATTAAAGCAGCTCCAATTCCAACCCCAGAAGTGTCACAGGGGCATTGGTTAGTTTATCTTTCAACAAGTTAAAACTTCTTTATGTTTATTTTTCCACTAAAAAATAATATTTTTCTTGACAAGTTCATTAAGAGGTGCAACAATTGAACTAAAATTTCTTACAAACCTCCTATAAAAACTCGCAAGTCCAAGAAAAGATCTCACCTCATTAGCATTAGTGGGAGTTGGCCAATCTCCTATAGCCTTGACCTTAGAGTCATCCACCTTAATCCCTTTGGAACTCACTACAAAACCAAGAAACACAATAGACTCCATGCAAAAATTACACTTAGACAAATTAGCATAAAGTTTATGTTCCCTAAGAATCATGAAAACATCATGCAAATATCTAACATGCTCATCTAAAGAATGGCAATACACAAGAATATCATCAAAATATACTGCCACAAATTTACCTATGAAAGCATGAAAAACATGATTCATAAGATGCATAAAGGTACTAGGTGCATTAGTTAAACCAAAAGGCATAGCCATCCACTCATATAACCTATACTTAGTCTTAAAAGCAGTTTTCCATTCGTACCCCTCTTTCATATGAATTTGGTTGTATCCACTCTTAAGATCAATTTTTGAAAAGATTTGAGAGCCATGCAGTTCATCAAGTATATCATCTAACCTAGGAATAGGATAACGATACTTTACCGTTATTTTTTTTATGGCTCTACAATCAACACACATGTGCCATGTACCATTCTTCTTGGGTACTAAAATGACAGGCACAGAATAAGGTCCACGGCTCTCTCGTACAAAGCCTTTTTCCATGAGTTTATCTACTTGACGTTGAATTTCCCTTGTTTCTTTAGGATTGGCGCAATATGCAGGCCTATTTGGAATACTTGCAACAGGTATGAAGTCTATTTGGTGCTCTATTCCTCTCAAAGGTAGCAAGCCTTGTGGTACCTCTTCAAGAAATAAGTTTGAAAAATTCTATAACAAAGAAACCACAACACTTGGCAAAGAAGGATTAATGTCAGAAATAAAAAAGAGAACATTTTTGTACATTACAAGTAGCACTTGTTGCCTAGCTATTAATGCCTCTTCAATCTCACTTTTGCTAGCATAGGCACTCACTCTTTTCCTTTCTCTTCTGTCACAATTTATCCCCTCATTTTTACTCTCGAATTTCCTCTCTTTTTCTCCTTTCAAGTTCGAGTTGTTTCTTCCCTCTTTTTGCACGAGTTTGGCTTGTTCTTCTCTTGCTTGAAATTCACGTGCAATCCTTAATTGGTCAGCATAAGCCCCAGATGGTTTGATTGGATTAAGAACAACCTTGCAATTTTCCTATTTAAAAGTGTAGTTGTTCTTGAAACCATCATACAGTACCTTCTTATCAAATTGCCAAGGACGTCCCAATAATGTAAGGTAATAGCATAGGTAACGCAGCGGAAAAATAAAAATTTATTACCTTAACCATGGATCTCTTTGACATATCTATATGATTAACAAGGGGGTTTGCATGAAGATTACCTTAAGCACAGAAGATTTCTATGCTACTAGGCAAAGATCCTTCGAAGAAGATGTTAAATCTACCACGAAAAAGCCCTCCAAGCATAGAGCCTCTAACGATATCCACACGAACAACTTCTTTGGGAACCTTGTAGGCTTGCTTGCTTTGACTTTTGAGTGCTAGCTCCCTTGAATTATTTAAGAACACAAGAAGAAGAAAAACTTAACAATTAGGAGAGAAGAGAGAGAGACGCCTAGAGAGAGAAAGAGGCGTGTCTTTTTCTTTCTTCAATTTTCTCTCACTAGTTTTCTTTTTGTGTTGCAATAATAATACAAGAGTCAAAGCATGAACCTATTTATAGAGGTAGTATTCTAGTCTTTTAGGAAATAAAGCTAATTGGAAACCAAGAAGATTTAGGTAACTTGCTTTAAGCTAATCCTTCTCCTTTAGGAAATCTATTCCATAAGGAAACCAATTAGTTACTTTATTTCTTTTAGGAAACCAATTTCCTGCAAGACTTAGAATATTTATAAATAAGTCCTTTAAGTTAATTTATCTCATAAATTAACCCCATAAGTATCTCATACTTATCTTAATTACATTTTAACCCAAAGATTTTGTTCTTTATGTCTGTGATCCATTAGGTTCCATTCACGTTGGCAATAAGTATCAAATTATAACTCATTAATTGAGCTAGATAAATTAAACACTTTTAATTTATCATTAATTCACTAATTAATCAATTCATACTTATAGATCATGAGTGGCGTCTAGCAATGCATCATGACCACCCAAGTGAATAGGAAAGTCATATGGTAGACCATACCCTTCAATGACAATGTTACCGTGTAATTAATATCCTTTCACCACACTATATCCCAATTAGTCTAAAAGTATAATGCATACTTTTAAAAGACTAATTTATATTTTCTTGTTCCAGAAATATAACTCTCCATGATGTATAACCTTGAAACTACTTCCAAGTTATACTATCACTTCTGCAGAAGATTTATGAGTTAATATTTCCAACAAGTGGCCATAAAGGGATATACTCTCCTATTAGGGAGTGGTGAATCCTATATTGATTACTCACTATCTTTTCATACTTCAAACTATACCCAATCTCTAACCTATGGGCTACCCTTTTACGGCCATCGAGGAATAGAGTCAAAGTATAGCAATTCACACTCAAGATACTATTGTAATCTCAAGTCAAAGGATCACTTACACCAGTGCCATTAAGAGTTTAACCATTGGCACTATAGTTGAAACTCTTGGCGGATCAATCCAATGAACTTGTTCTCAAACAAGCATCCATATACCAGCTTAAGTGTCACGCACACCATAGTCAATGAGATCAACTACTACTTACCATAAGTAGAGGCCAAGTATGTGCTAGTCTATCCGCATTAATGATGTCCAATCTCATTAATACTACGACTAGGGATATTTAAGAATATGACTTCATATATTAGAGTCTCATAATTGTAACCCTTACAATCTCTAATACACAGTCAATATTCTAGGGACTTTATCAATCAAACAAGTAACATGGAAATACAAGTATAGAATGATAAAGAAAAATACCACATGGATAAATATAACATAAATAAGTGTAAATACAAAACACCTTAAACCATCTTGGTTTTAGGGCATACACTAACAAATAAGACATGGCATGCTTGCATAGGAACAACGTCACACCAAACTTCATCTTTGTACTTGCTAATGGATAGAGGAACAAGTACTCTCTTCGTCACTTTCATATCTCCTTGGTCAGCAAGCCAATGAAGCTTGTAGGTCTTGGGATGTTTTTCAGTTTCTAAGTGCAACTTATCTACAAATAAGGTACTAGCAACATTAATGAATGATCCACTATCAATGATCAAGTTACATGCCTTATTAAGTACAGTACAACACGTGTGAAATATATGTTCTATTTATAGATTTATATCATCTTCTTTAGGTTGCACATTGAGAGCTCTTCTATTAACCAATACATCTTCGTGATCACCCCAAAATTGATCAATTTCTTCAGTGTCAGAATTTCCCTCAAGATGTGGCATCTCTTCTTACCCATCACTTAAAGTAATGCTTTTTACATCCCCATTATCCATGATTATCATAGCCCTCTTGTTTGGATAACTTATAGTATAATCTCTATAGCCTTGACATCTAAAACAACATACCTCTCTAAACTTTGTAATAGGCTCAACTTTCCCTTTTGATGGAGGCTTAGATGGAGGCATCTCATACTTAGGTTTCATGGTTTGTGGTGGTGGTGGTGGTCCACGACTTCCTCCCCACTCCATGGATTGATTCTCCCATTGTGGACGTGAGTTGGATGAGTTAAAGTTGCTGGTTTCGTAGTTTTGAGTTGCCTCTCAATCTTGATGGCCATATCCACCAAATCATTCATCTACACATAGTGATACAACTCCACACGAGATATAATTTCAGGGTTTAAACCTCCCATGAATCTAGCCATCAATGCTTCTCCTTCTTCATCCATGTTAGCTCGAATCATCAAAACCTCCAACTCCATGTGATATTCGTCCACAGTCATGGAGCATTACCCCTAATGTTTGCAACTTTCAATGGAGATCACGTGTACAGTAGCTTGGAACATACCTCTTGCGCATGATTCTTTTCATCTCCTCCCAAGTTGCACGGGCTCTTCTTCATATTTGATGCGATTCTTGTTGAGTTGATCCCACCAAATGCTTGCATAATCGGTGAACTCAACAGCAGCTAGTTGCACCTTCTTCTCTTTAGTGTAATGATGGCATGCAAAGATGTGTTACCATCTTCCTTTCCTCCATGTAAGTTTCAGAATCTAACTTGCCTTGGAAAGATGGAATTTTCATCTTAATGCTTGCCAGGTTGCCATCACTAGGTGGTTGTTGTTTTGGTTGTACCCACCTCCTTCGACGTTGTATCACCTCCTTAGAATCACTTCTATGCTCAGAACATTCTCTTCATAAATAGGATTCTTAGAAACCATAGTTTGAGATGTAATACCTCTTTTGTCAAGCTCTTCATATAGTTTCTCCTCCCTGCTAGGAAACCTTTGATCCAAGACTCCTTCCAAAGAATTCCAAAATATCTTCAAGTTAAAAGGAGTCCCTTGAGGCATTTTTTCCTCATGTGATATGGTGTGTAACTTACAAAATAAAGTTAGTAACACAAAATAATAATAGAAGAAAAATAGCCTTACCACTCCTTTAGTGTATATACTCAAGCCCTCGTGTATCATTTCAGGTATTTATTTTTCCCTCCAATGAGCTCACCCCTAAGCCTTTTTTCACTCTTGAGTAGCTTCTTTGTATGTTCCTTGATGAAAGAACCAGCTCAACCTTATTTGTAAAGCTCTAAGAAGTTAAACTACAAAGTAAATGTAGAGGTCAAAGAAAATAAGCTTAGAGTAATTGTTTGATCAAGATAGGTCAAGAAAAACACAAGATTAGACACGGAAATAGCACCCTAAAGAGTGGTATCCGTGTGTGAAAAACCTTAATTTTTGAAGTTCACTTGAAAATAAAAATATTCTTATGCAAAAAATAAAAACTCAAAGCAATCCTTATAGGAGTAGGATTGGAGTCCTTTTCCTTTGAGGATTCTTGAACAAATAATAAGAAAAACCAACACAAATCAATTTAGGAAACAAAAAACACAGTCAAACACTCAAAATCCAGCTGGAATAGACGCCCAAAAAGAAAAGGAAACACCTTACAACAACTACTTTCCTAAAAGAAAAGAAACCCTTGCACCTTGAGGATTTGGTTTCCAATCCTTTGTCAACTAGTTTTCCTTTACCCAATTGGTTTCCCAAAGACAAATAACTTTTGTATAAACCCAACTAACACCTTTTAGACTCATTATTACACCAAAATTTCTGAAAAAGTCGCAGCAAAATTCGTCCAAAAAAGGAGAGCAAATTTCAGCAACAAATTTGGCACAAAAAACTCAAGAAAACCCTAGCGGTTGATAAGGCAGCTATACACGACTCTTTTGGCCTTCAAGAACTTCAAGATTTTGGTCAAGAAAGTTCAAGAAACCAGCCAAGAACTCCAGGAAACCAGTCACAAAATTCCAGCAACTCAAGAATTCAAGAAACTCAAGAACAACTTGGTGCAAGTTCAAGAAATTAATCAAGTAAGTTCAAGAACTTCAAGAACTTGTAACAAAACACCAAGAAACTTCAAGAAAATTGAATAAATTATTGTGCACGGTTTTTAACTTGTGTGCACTCCTTTTGACTCTTTATTTTCTTTCATTTTCTTTTGTGCTTTTTGGCTTTTTCTTTTTTGCATGAATTTTTTGCCTTCCCCCCCCCCCCCTTTTTTTTTTGCTTCAAGAAATGATTTTTTTTAACACAAGAAACAAATTTCAACCTTCAAGAAAATTGATTTGTGAATGGTAAGTTCCAGAATCTCTTTTTTTGCAAGTTTTTGACACAAGAATTTCAAGAAAACAATAAAAACAGCCAAGATTATCAAGAAACCACACAATACCTAGAATTCATGATTGAAGACAATCAAGAATGACCCTAAGACCTTAAAGAAAATTCAAGAAAGCACAAAGTCAAGAAAAAAATAATGTACAAATTTTTTTTTTTTACAAGAACATAGGTAGCAAAGAACAAAGAATAACACAAGTTGTTTAACTAGGCACGAAGCACTTGAAAAACAACAACACAAGAGACAAATTAAAGAAGAATAAAGAGATATATCCAAATTTCTCCAAAGGAAAAACTAGATTAAAAAAACTTGGAATTTCACAAACCTTCGCTCTGATACTAATTAACACACGCGGATGAACATGTAAGTTACTTGAAGATCCAAGTGAAGATTTCAAATTTTCCCTTGGAGGATTTTGACCCTTCAAAGTGCTCAAGTAGGATCAATTTGAGTAAGTTTAATATGCCTACTTAATTGCTCTGAAGGACTTAATTAACAAGAAAGAAACTCTAAGTTAGGTATTTTATATTGGAATCACTCGACATGATCGGGAGTAGTTCTTAATCAATAGAGAACTAAAGAAACTCTTAATTTGAGAACTCACAATAATAATATTCATAAAATCATGTGAAATTCGTATGAATAGTATCCCCTATTTATTGGGTTACATAGATGATTTTAGAACTTAGAAATTAAAGCAACTACTTAAACCTAAATACAAACTAATTGAAAGCACTTAACTTAAAACAACTTGTAACTAGAATTGCAAGTCTTCAAACATAGAAATAGCTAAGTTCTAGAATACTCAAAAACGCCTATAATAAGCAATTAGGGCTGGTCGTCCAAAGCTTCTAGGCCCAAGTAGTCAAAACGCCTTTCTTCAAGTAATTTGGGCTTCATTCCTTGGCCCAACTAGGAGAGTGTTGGATGGCTGATGTTCTAAGGCCCAAGCTTCCTTTTGGTCAGCCCAAATCAAAGTAATAAGCCATGGTGAGGCGTTGCTCTTGGCCCAAGTTGCTTCTTCCTCACGCAAGTCTAAGTACAATCTTTGCAAGGCTTCTCTCATTCTTCTAGTCCTAACTCTTGTCATAGGCCCAACATTGCCTTGCAATAGATCTTCTTGAGCTCGTTCAAGTCTCTTGGAATTAGTTCCATCCATGGTAGCCCCTTAGTCCATATTACCAAGACTCTACATTTTATTTTATTCTGATAGCTCAGGGCATTGCATTTATTTTGTCTTGTAGCCTGGACTTGCTTTCTATTCATTGTAGTCTGACTCTGCATTTTATTTTATCCTAACAGCCCAAGGTCATTGCATTTATTTTGTCAGCAGTCTGGACTCGCTTTCTATTCATTCTAGTCTGGTAGCCCATACTTTGCATTTTATTTTATCCTGGTAGTCCAAGATCATTGCATTTATTTTGTCCAGCAGCCTAGACTCACTTTCTATTCATTTTAGTCTGGTAGTCCAAACTCTGCAATTTATTTTATCCTAGCTGCCTAGGATCATTGCATTTGTTTTGTCCTACAGCCTGGACTCGCTTTCTATTCATTTTAGTCTGGCAACCTAGACTTTGCAATTTATTTTGTCTTGGCAACCCAGGATCATTACATTTAGTTTGTCCAATAGCCTGGACTTGCTTTCTGTTCATTTTAGTTTGGTAGCCCAAACTCTGCATTTTATTTTGTCCTGGTAGTTCAGGATCTTTGCATTTATTTTGTCCAGCAGTTTGGACCTTGTCATCATGTTTTGTGTTCCAAATATACATTAATCTAACGTTTGCCTAGTGGTTTGCATTTTTTAAAATTTGTTTTGACTCATGTGCTGGATATTGTGTTTTGTTTCAGTTCTTGGTAATCCTATTCGCAACATTACCAAATATTTCATTTCAAATGCAAGTTTAGTTTTAATTCAACATTCATGTTCTTCTTTTGTCATCTCATACATTAGTCATTCTCTTCTATTTTTCGAAGGTCAGTCACGATTTATGTATAAATTATGCCTAATTGGTCGTATCAGGGGCAAAATAATAATTTTATCATGTCAATATTTTTTATTTTATTTTAATTTCTAAATGAATATTTTATCATTTTTTTTATTTTTCTAATTTTAATGATTTTTTGGAGTCATTTAGTATTTATTTAGAATTTTAGTATTTTTTAAATTATTGGTACATTTTCCAATGCACTTTTTTATGAGAATTTTCATTTGAAAAAATTTATATGTGCATTTTGTATATTCATGGATTTTTTGTAAAAATTTTATGATTTTTAGATGTCGTTTTGGTATTTCTATAATTTTTTATCTTTGCGTCTGTTAAATGCACATTTCCCGAGATGCTTTAATGTTAAAATCTTCAAGTAAAAATTTTAGCATATATGTTTTGTGTGATAATGTATTTTGTGAAAAAATTTCATGATTTTTAAAGGTCGTTTAGTATTTTCTTTTGTCGTATATGGCGCGTTCCTAAATGTGCCCTTGTCGTTAGAATTTTTTTAGGATAAAAATTCTTATATGAATGTTATACATTTAAAAATTTTATGTAAAAGTTTCACAATTTTTTGATGTTGTTTGATATTTATTTAATATTTAAAAAAAATAGCAGTAGGCTACTATGGTCAAGCATGGCTGCTGCAGCCATATCCAGCGATAAACACCATGCACAGCCACCCTATTACCACTAATTTCTTACCATAGCCCCCCATCAATCATTTTCTTTTCACACCATCAACCAAGACACTCATCTTCACTACACACACATTATTCCTTTCATTCTCTCGACCCCCTCTCACAGACAGCACACACTTGCACTTGTTCTTCTTCACTTTCACTTCACACTCATTTTTTCTCTCCCTCTCGGCACTCTCTCACCACACACAAAACATGCAGAGAACACAAACTATCACCTCAACTCATACACACACCCGCTTATAAACTCCAGGAACTTGCACATACTCAAGCACAAACTAGTTTCACTTACACACAACACATAAACACGCACAAAAGAAGAAAAATGTGGGATATTATCATTGCAAGAAGCATTAAGCTCCCTATTTCAGTCCTCCTTCATCAAAGAGGTACATCTTTCTTTATTTACATCATATCTTTTATTTTTTCTACATGATTATGGACTGTTTTGGTGAAGTGTATATCAAATGTATTTTGGCTGAATTTTTGAGGCCCAAATGTGCAAAGATTGGAGTGAAATATGCATTGTTCATTACTGCTGATGCAATGTTTGTAAAAATGCCTCAATGACCATGAAATGGGTCCATAAATAAGTCACAATTTTTATGTCTAAATTCTGTTCTGCTTGACATAATCATGTTCCACAAGTTCTTAGAAATTTGCCCATGTATTTTTTATGCCATTTTTGTTGTATTTAGGGGTGGTATAGCAAGAAACACACCTGCTGTTCTTTCGTCCTTTGACCATTTTTTGGTAAAACCAAGGGAGAAAATGAATTCTATGCAAAAAACAGAATGGGGAGTGAAAGTTTGAGCTCAGGTGGACTACCAAAATTTTTTTTCAGTGGACTGGCCGGTAACATGGCCGGCCAAGGTTGAAGACAACCTTTAAAAAGCAAAAAAGACTTTAGTGAAACTACGTTGTTTTAACATAGTTTCACTCAAAACTACTCGTTTTGATGTTTTAGTTTTTGTATTTTATTTTAATGATAATATATATTTATTTTGTAGCCCTTGGACTTTTATTAATATTATTGTAGCCCTACACATTTAGAATTTTTAACATTTTATTTTCTAATTTTTCCATATTGACCCCCATAATTTTATTTTCTTTTCAATTAGGTCCTATTTAATTGCATTTTGGTCCCTAAACTTTTGAATAATTCCAATTTAGCCTCTAAACTTTTTAGAAATTGCATTTTGATTCCTGAACTTTCTCAAAATTTCAATTTGACCCTTGAACTTTTCAAAATTGCATTTTGACCCTTGAACTTTTTAAGAATTGCATTTCGACCCCTAAACTTCCTTAAATAGCATTTTGACCCCTAAATTTTTAAAAAATTGTATTTTTGACCCTAAAATTTTTGAAATTACAATTTTGCCCTCCCAATTTTTCTAATATTTGCGGTTTTACCCCCAAAAACTTTTCTTTTTATTCAATTGAGTTCTTAATACTTTCAATTATGCACTTTTTTGTTTATAAATTCTTAATCAATGCTCAAATTAGGTTTCTTTGTTTAATTAAGACTCAAATTAGTTTGCTTTATTTTCTCTTTTAATTATTTTGGTGTTTTTTAGTTGTGTGTTAAAAGTTTAATTATGTGTAATTGGGTTTTCTTTACTTAAATTAGATATCTTTCTTTGCTTCTTCTACCTAAATGTTTAGTCTGTGTTTTTTAACTTCTTCTTCTTCTTCTTCTTATTATTATTATTATTATTATTTTTTTTTATTATTATTGTTGTTATAATTATTATTATTACTACTACTACTGCTACTACTGCTGCTGCTGCTACTACTACTACTACTACTACTACTACTATCATTATTTATAATTTTCTTGTTTTTTTTTGGCATGATTATAGTGATTAATGTTGTATTATTTATTTTTCATTTATCCAAAACAGTGGTGCCTGGATGTGTTTGTTTATTTTGTTAATATTTATACCGGGTCTTCAAATGGGAGGTATTCCTTATTATCCTTTAATTCTCCTTATGTGCTCCTATGTGAATTTCTTATGTGTTTTATGTGTTGTTTTATTTTTCCTTTTATTTTTGAATATTTATCCAATATGTGCTTATTTATTTATTTGAATTTGATTTCAATTATTCTGAGGAATGCAATATATATGTGATATTTTTATTTAATAAAATTTGTATTTAGATAGTTAATGAAATAGATAGGTTATGCTTTTCATTTATTTAACAATTTTTTTTTCTTTTTTAGATAGGAAATGTAATAGATATGTCAGATAGGTTATTTGTCTTATCTTTTTCCCTTTTACATTGTAATTAGGCTTCCTTGGTGTTATAGTTAGGTCTTTTGTGTGCTCTGTGTCACGTCCTAAAAATCGTAAGTAAAGGTAAAGGGAGGAAAAATCATAAGAGGTACTAGTGGTGGGGTTGTTGGCTGTCGCATCCCGAAAAAATAGTCAATTTTGAGACCTTTTTTGAAAAAATAGTGTTTTGAAAAAAAACCGTGTGGTTGTGAGAAAAACTCGTGTTTTAGTGAAAAAGTGTTATTTAGTAAAAATGGTATTTTAAAAGAAAAATAAGGCCGGGACAAAAAAAATGCGACAGTTTTGGCCAATTAATTTTTTAAAAAGGGTTTTATTTTTGAAAAATAGAGTCGCCACTTGGTACTGAGTTAGGGTGTACCAAGTCACTCGAAAAATCGTTGAACAAAATAAAAATAAAAATAAAAATTTTAGAAAAATATTTTAAAACCCTTTTTTGACTCCGGTCTAAGAAAAACGAGAGAAAAAGGTCTGGGAGTCACATTTGAAGAAAGGGAAGGAAAAGGCTTGTGCCTAAGGCACCCTTTCAACCTAGCCGAGGCTAATTACAAGGCTTAATCAAATTTTCCTAAATTAACCCTAAATTCTGTCGTGTTTTAGATGTCTCTAATTGAATGCAAAACCTAAGTCTAAATGTGAATATCGGGAGGGTCGAAATGTCCCGTTGAGGCTTGGTCGTGATTATCGCATTAATTGCGAAACCCAAGTCGAGACCTCGAGGGAGTCATGAGTTTTTATGCAAAATGTGATGTAAAAAAGAAAAGAAAATAATAATATATAGTAAGGGAAGAAAGAAGGTGGATATGCAACATGATGGGTACAGGGGACTAATAACTCGTGACTGAATGTTTCTACTCACGGAGGGGGGAACGGCATGTATGCCACCGCTTCCCACGTAAGTAGGCGACTATTTCTAGTCGGATCACACAAAAATGACCTAAATTCTAAGTGAAATGCAATCTATATGTCGTGCATTTCAAAATGTGTCAAAATAATAATAATAATAGTAATAATAATGATGATGATGATGATAATAATATTAACTAATAGTAATAATGAAATCATGTAAAATGGAAAGAAAACTAGAAGTGTGTGAAATATGAAATGCACACGACTGCACCTAACACTAAAATGTCCTGAGGGTCTAGCGTTGGACTAGCCCTTTCTAGGGATTCTCACTAGCGTTGGACAAGCGGGAAAAGAATGAAGCCACAACTAACGTTGGACTAGTGTGGTTACGGAATAACATAAAACATGAATTAAATGGTAAAGCATGAATTAAAAGGAAATTAGACATATAAAGACATATAAAGTCAAATAGGAGCACATAACACATAAGCATGATATCTAGATGCAAAATCCTAATGAAAGTGATAAAACAAATAAGCACATAAGCACGCAAAAGCAAATAAACCCTAACTATTACACCAGGGGCTTAATTTACAATTTTAAAAGAGGAAAATAAAAAATGCCCTATCTATTACACTTTCTATCTAATTACACAATTCTTGCTAAAATATGAGAAAAATAACCTAACTATTACATTGACTAGCTAAATACAAAATATTATATTTTTCAAAATAATAATAAAAATTCAAAATTAAATAACGTAAATATGCAAAAAGTATGTAAAATAAGAAACAAACAAATAATAATAAAAATAATGCATAGAATCACATTAGAGCATATTGGAGCACATAAAGAGAAAAATAACCAGAAGTCGGGATACCTCTTTAGAGACCTGATACCAAAGCTTAAAAACGAGCACACAAGTTAAAGGGACAACTATTTAATAAAATAAAGAGTAAAATATGAAATACAAACACATTAGAAGAATGTAAATTATAGCAAGTTGGAGGGGGAAAATAAAAAGTAGAGTAAATTGGGGCCAAATAGTAAATTTAAACTAGTCGGGACAAAAAATTAAAAATCTACACAAGTCTAGGGGCAAAAATATAAATCAAAGCAAATTTGGGGGGGCACAAACCGCAACTTCACACAAATGAGGGGGAAAATCGTAAATTCAAACAACCAAAAGGGTAAAAATGAGAATTAAAGCAAACCCAAGGATGAATATGCAAATTCAAGAACAAATGGGACTAACTCTGCCAATTCATCAAAATCAAGGGGTCAAAAATTGCAAATCTCATCGAAATGGGGGCACAAACATAAATACAATCAAATTAAACGACCAAATTATAAAATTTCAGCAACCATGGGATAACAACTAAAAATTCTAATAAAATGAGGGGCTAGGTCTTAAAATTTGACAACTTGAGGAGGCCAAATTCTAAATCACAGCAATTATAAACAAAGATATAAACCAACTAAAATGCAATTGACAGAAAATGAAACCTAAAGGTAAAATGCAAATTTATATTTTTCATAAAATAACTAGAAAATAAAATGTCAAATTAGACAAACTAATCACATTAACGAAAAAATAATTTAATTAAATAACCAACTAAACTAATTAGTTAAACTAACTAAACTAACTTAATTAACCAAGTTAACCAGAGTTAATTACCAGACTAACTACTAAACTAACGCTAAATCAAATCAGAACATTAACTAGACTAAAAACTAATCCAATAAAGTCAAAACACAAAAACCCCCAAATCCCATTTCTCTCTCGATTTTTCTTTTCTTTCTTTTCCATGTTCCTTTCTTTTTTTTCTCTCTTTTCTCTTCTTTACTTTCTCATCATTCTTCTGGCTTTCTATTTTTCTTCTGTTTCTCTCCCTTGCCTCTCTTCTCTCCGTTTCCCTCACTCTTTTATGATCTTTCACTTCTCTTTCTTTCTTCTCTTCTTCCTCACCAAGCTTGCTCTTCTCTCTGTTTTGGTTTCACTTCTTTATCTCTCCACTTCTTCTCTTCTATCCGATTCCCTGCCCACTCTCTATTTTCTTTCTCTTTATTCTCTTCTTCATCTAATTCCCTCTCTGATTCGGTCCCTCTCTCTCATCCCCCTCTCTGTTCTCTGAAAGCAGCCCTTGAGCTTAGGGGCAGAGGAGGTGTAAATTGGTAGTGAGGTGAGCTATCTGGCAGTGGAATGGGTGGGATTGGTCTGTATTTGGTTGATAATAGGTTGTTGGGTTAGAAATAATGGAGATTTGGTGGTGGGGGAGAACTGGATATGGAGGACTAGAGGCGGCATAAGCAGGGCTGATTTGGCAAAATTGATGACAGTTTTTGTGATTTCATGGGGTTGTTTGGCTTGGATTCGAATGGCAGTGATGGTGGGGGAATGGATTTGTTTTTGTGAAATTTTGATTTTTTTTGTGGGAATTAGAGCTGGTTACATCTTTGTGTATGTCTATTATTGTGATCTAGTTGTGCAAATACGTGGACTATATAATTGTGTATGAATCTATGTATGTGCAATGAATTTATGTGAGCAAACGTTCTGATCGGTTGTAATGTTTGCAGTGTGGTGGATTGGTTTGTGGTGATTAGAGTTGGGTGACTGTAATGGCATTTGAATTGTTTTTTTTTCTGTTTTTTTGCAGGTGTTGGTGTGATTGTGGTGTTTGAAACTGTGTTTGGCCGTGGGTGGTAAATTGGAGGTTTTGTGGTGGAGATTTGGTGGACGTGTGGCCTTGAAGGCAATGATTTAAGAGCTGATTTTAAGTGTGGTTTGTAGAATTCATGACTATCTTTGGGTTTAATTGGGTTTGTTTGCTGGTTTTTCCTTGTAGGTTTGGAGCTATTGGCGGTGGATTGATTTTTGATGTTCTGGGTTTTCTAGAGATGTTTGGGCTTGTAGTTATGGATGGTTTAGGGTGGAATTGCTGGTGGAGGGAAAGAGAGAAACGATGGAATGGAAGAGGAAAAACCAGAAACAGGAAATAGAGCCCCAGAACACCATGATTCCAGAAACAAGAACAAAATAGAAGGAAAATTCAGGAACAAAAAAAATTCCAGAAGAAAAAATATGAACAACAAGATATACTAAGAACATTGAAAGATAAAACCTAGAAACAAATAGGAGAGAAAAAACAGAAATGAAATAGAAAAGAAAGAAAACATCAGAACTTCACTAATATCTCAACTAATTAATCAGATTTACATAAAAAATTCACATAAAAAGTAAAAGAAAGATGAACCCAAACAAACATAGAAAATTTAATTGAGATGTTACCTGTTAAACTTGAAGATTGCTGATGAAAGAAAAAATGATGAATAGTAGAATCTGAGGTTGCAAACGATGAACAGTAGTAAAAATTTGAGAAACGGCAGCCCTCTTTTTAGTGTGTGTTTTTTAGGTGTTTTGTGTGTGTGTTTGATATTCTTAGATAAAAATCAAATGTGTTTTTATGGTTTCTAAATTTTCCTCCTTTGTTTTTCTGATTAAAAGGGGTATTTATAGGCCACTTGTCTCGTTGGCCAAGAATGCTGTAAAATAACGAAAATGCCACCGGTATAAAAAATACTAATTTTATTTTAAAAAATATTTCTTTTAACCCCAAAATTAAAAATTAATACAAAGAAATGACAAAAATCTCTAAAATCTTCAAAAAGAATTCAAAGTAGATTTCAAAAATAAAACTAGAGCTTAAAGCTAATAAAAATGCGCTCGGGGTTTCAAATGACGATTTAGCCCCTGGACAACGAAAATACACAAAAAATGGCTATTAACATAAAAAAATTACCAAAAAATAAGAGTAAGTTTAAAACACTTGAAAATACATTTACGACTCAAAATTTGACAAAAAATTAATGTAATCTGTAAAATGACGATTTTACCCTTGGACAATGAAAATTCACAGAAAAATAGCTATTGACTTCAAAAAAATACCAAAAATTAAAAAAAAGCTTAAAACACTAGAAAATGCATTTACAACTCAAAATTTGACAAAAAATGAATTTAGACTATAAAATGACGATTTTATCCTTGGACAATGAAAATTCACAGAAAAATAGCTATTGATCTTGAAAAATTACCAAAAATTAAAATAGGCTTAAAACACTAGAAAATGCATTTACGACTAAAAATTTGACAAAAAATGAATTTAGACTGTAAAATGACGATTTTGCCTTTGGGCCAAAAAAATATAAAAAGAATAGCAATTGAATCTGAAAAAATCACAGAAAATTAAAAAAATACATTTAAAAGTGAAATGTGAATTAAAAACCCCCAAAACTAATGAAACAATATTTACAAATTACTATTTTGCCCCCTGAGGTTATTGAAAAATTAAAATATGATCCCAAAAATATAAACACCTCCCCAATGTTTGAAAAGTAAATGGTGTGTCAAAATTTGGTGTCGACAGTTTGGCCCCTCTTTGTCGGGAATCTCGTAGAGATTTCAACGAAGACGTAGACAATACTAAATTTTGACTCACCCAATATGAAAATAATGCAAGTGCAGATTGAAGCGAACATCCAAATGAAAGATAAACAAGTGAATTGGTAAAAAATGTGACCGAGCTCTCTAAGAGCTGCCTGACTTGAAAATAAAATTAAAGCAAAATATAAAATGTCCAGTTTGCTGGAGAGATGTGTGGCCCTAGTTTGCTAGGATTGATGAAATGCACAAAAAATATGAAAATATCCAATTTGCTAGATAAATGCGATCCCATTTTGCTGGGGGGAATGCATGAAAATTAAGCGTGAAGGTCCAGTTTGCTGAACATGTACCCAGTTTGCTGGGGTGAGATGTAATGCAAAGTTTGGTTTGCCAAACTTGAAAAATAAACGTGAAGGTCCAGTTTGTTGGACATGCACCCAGTTTGTTGGGGTGAGATGCAATGCAATGTTTGGTTTGCCAAATTTGAAAAATAAACGTGAAGGTCCAGTTTGCTGGACATGCACCCAGTTTGCTGGAGTGAGATGCAATGCAAAAGTTTGGTTTGCCAAACTTGAAAAATAAACATGAAGGTCCAGTTTGCTGGACATGCACCCAGTTTGCTGGGGTAAGATGCAATGCAAAATTTGGTTTGCCAAACTTGAAAAATAAACGTGAAGGTCCAGTTTGCTGGACATGCACCTAGTTTGCTGGGGTGAGTACAAGAAAATTTAAACGTGAAAGTCCAGTTTGCTAGACATGCACCCAATTTGCTGGGGTGAGATACAATGCAAAGTTTGGTTTGCCAAACTTGAAAAATAAACATGAAGGTCCATTTTGCTAGACATGCACCCAGTTTACTAGGGTCAGTACAAGAAAATTTAAATGTGAAGGTCCAGTTTGCTGGACATGCATCCAATTTGCTAGGGTGAGATGCAATGCAAAGTTTGGTTTGCCAAACTTAAAAAATAAACGTGAGGTCCAGTTTGCTGGACATGCACCCAGTTTACTGGGGTGAGTACAAGAAAATTTAAACATGAAGGTCCAGTTTGCTAGACATGCATAAAAAAAATTCTCTCTCTCCTTTTTTTTTTTGAAAGGTGGCCCACAAAGCAATGTGAAAACGTCCAATTGGTTGGACAAAAATCATGACAAAGCTCAAAAATGTTGAAAGTAGAATATAAAGAAATGTGAAAACGTCTAGTTTGCTAGACAAATTTTGTGAAAAAGATTAAAATGTTGAAAGCAGTCTACAAAGAAAGTCAGCACTTGCATCCAGTATGAATCTGCATTTTCTCTTAGTGTTCAAACTATTGTCAAAGATCAATCTTTACAAAATTTACCTCGATGGTCAAACCAATTTGAAATCATTCCAATCAAAATATGGCATGTTACAAGGCATCAAAGTTCCTTTTGAAATTAATCCTTCCAAAAAACTTGCCCCAGTGTAAATTCAGTCTTTTCTAAAATTCTGTCTAAGGCATAAAGCATCAAGATCATTTTGGAATCCAAAATTTTTCATTAAAAAATTTGCCCCAGTATATAAAATTCAAATCAATTTGAAATCCTCCCTTTTCAAACTTTGGCCTTGTTCAAAACATCAAAAACCCATTTGAAATCAATCCTTCTAAAATTTGCCCCAAGTGTAAATCGGAATCAAATAAAATTTTTACTTACAAATTTTTGCCCCAGCTTGACCCTTTCGACCAAGTGTCAATAATGAACTCGCAGCTTTACCTTGTAGATGGGAAGTGAAGCATGATTAGATAATGTGCCACCACCGTGAGGTCTATCAGGCCTTGAGAAGCATATAAACATGAGTTCTGGGAGTCAAAATTCAATCCATAGTCCACTCTTGCGAGCTATCCCTGATTGTACCATTCATCAACATCTTTTAATTGACCTCTTGCTATGCCTCATAAAACATTATCACCTGCTATGATCCTTTCATGATAATTACGAGGATTGTCCTTTAACACAAATCTATATGAAGGGAACAATGCAAAAACAACTTTATTTAAATCCATCATCATTTTTTTTTAATGCAAATATCACATTTTCACCTAATTGAAACCTAAAGCCTACAAAAATGAAAAACAACACAACACGAAAATAAATATAAAATAACTTTTATTAAAGATAAATTAAGAATTTCAAAAATAACCAAACGACTTATATATACTGTTGAAGTCGAGCTTTTGACCAAGAATATTGCACTTGACCCTTTTGGATGTCATTGATCAGAAGCTCGATATTGCCAGAAAAAGAACAACTATGAAGAGAAAGACCCAAACGAAACATAGTCACCAGCTCTTTCAGCTTTGTCACTCCTCCTTTACCCACCTTTGTTTATGTGCACAAGATTCCCACCTTAGCGCCCTTCGGGTTTTCACTAAGGTTCTCCCCTGCCCATTTTTCTTTTCTTTTTTTTTAATTCTCTCTCTTTTTTTCTCTCTTTTTTTTTCTCGGCACCCTTTCGGGTTTTCGCCTTTTCAAAGGAGCAACAATCACTCAAGTTTTAGACAGTCATTCCCTTTTTATCAAATCATATTGGCATTAAGTCATTTGGAATCAGTAGGACAATCTCCCCTTGATTAATTAGGGATAGATATATTAACATCATATGCCAGATTGATTTGCAAATTTTCATCTAAAAAATTATCATAAAATAAAGACGGAGGTCGGTAACATTCTCGACTTTTGTAACGGGGTCA
This sequence comes from Mitragyna speciosa, assembly GCA_024721245.1. Lineage (NCBI taxonomy): Eukaryota > Viridiplantae > Streptophyta > Magnoliopsida > Gentianales > Rubiaceae > Mitragyna > Mitragyna speciosa. Next base: position 13,763,251 of record CM045560.1, on the reverse strand, counting down.
GATAAGGTGCTTGAAAGGTTAAGGTTAGAAAGCAAAATTTATGAAAGGGTTGATTATCTTGAGGTCGCATTTTAAAATGCCTTATCCCAACTTTCATTTCTTGCCTCTTTGGGATTTCCTTTCATTCATTTCTCATTCATTTTTTTTTTGAATTGAATTTGCCCAGTTTATTGCTTTTTCATGGGGTTTTCTTTTCTTCTCATTTTTACTTTTTTTTTTACTTTTTTTTTAACCAATAGTCTATAAGAAACAATAAATTTTGCCCCAGTGCGGGGTGCGACCATCAAGTGGGTTATGAAATGAAACTTTTAAATTCTAAAGGCTCAAAAGGGAAAAACTTGGGGAAGAAAATATTCAAGGGAAAAGAAAGAAGGCCTACCTTTAACCTATCCACTTTTTGTAATAATTTTAAAAGAAAATTTACTAATCAAATATAAAACTTTTTCACCATGTCTGAATTGATGATTTGGGGAAAATCTTTACCATCTATTTCTATCAGAATAAGACCTCCTCTTAATAGTACCTCTTTCACAATAAATGGACCTTGCCAATTTGGGGCAAACTTGCCCTTAGCTTTTTCTTGATTTGGCAGGATCTGTTTCAAGACTTTATCTCCCACCTCAAATGGACGCGATATGACTTTCTTATTATAAGTACGAGCCATTCGTCGCTGGTAACATTGTCGATGGCAGACAGCGTTTAACCTCTTCTCATCAATGAGTGCGAATTGCTCATGACGTTCCCTTAACCACTCGGCCTCTTCCAATTGGGCTTCCATCAAAATGTGCAAAGAAGAAAATTCTACCTCTGTAGGTAAAACTGCCTCCATTCCATACATAAGAGAATAAGGAGTTGCCCCAATTGAAGTTCTAATTGTTGTTCTATAGGCCAAAAGTGCAAAAGGCAGCTTCTCGTACCAATCTCGATAAGTATCAATTATCTTTCGAATGATTTTCTTCAGATTCTTATTGGCAGCTTCGACGGCACCATTAGCCTTAGGCCTGTAGATAACAGAGTTTCTGTGCTTGATCTTGAATAGACCACACAATCCATCTACCATATCGTTATTGAGATTCCTTGCATTGTCAGTGATCAAAATTTCGGGTACACCAAATCGACAAATGATATGGCTCTTGAGAAAATCTGCTACCGCCTTTTTGGTCACTTGTTTGTAAGATTCTACTTCTACCCATTTGGTGAAATACTCAATTGCCACCAGGATGAATTTATGTCCATTTGAAGCTGGAGGATCGATAACTCCAATCACATCTATTCTCCACATTGAGCACGGCTAAGGAGCAGTCATACTGTGAAGTTTCAAAGGAGAGGCATGTATTACATCACCATGCACTTGACATTTAATGCACTTTCTGACGAATATAACACAGTCGTACTCCATGGTCAGCCAAAAATATCCTGTTCTCATGATCTTCTTGGCCAGCAAGTGTCTATTCATATGCGGTCCGCATACACCACTATGTACCTCCTTCATCAAATACTCTGCTTCTTTCTCATCGACATATCTCAGGAGACCCAAATCACTTGTCCTTTTGTATAGAACTTCTCCATTCAGAAAAAACCTCGTGGACATTTTTCGGAGAAAATTCTTAGATATTGTACTAGCACCTAGGGGATAAAATCCGTTCTTTAGATATTCCTTCAAATCATGAAACCAAGGAAGATCATCAAACTCTGGCTCGATGCGTAAACAGTGGGCCGGTTCCTCCTGAAGCTGAATTTGGATAGACTCAATTATTAACTCATCAGGGTGTTTAATCATGGAAGATACTGTGGCCAGAGCGTCTGCAAAAACATTACGAGTTCGCGAAAAATGCCAAAAGTCTAGATTCCTAAACTTGGCAGCTAAATTGGGTAGGTTACAATGTACAATATGATTTTAGAATCCTGAGTTACCCAATGTTTAAGCGTCTGATGCACTAGCAAATCAGAATCACTGAATACCAACAAATTCTTAATCTCCATCTCCAAGGCCATCTTTAACCCTAATATACAAGTTTCATACTTGGCCATTTTGTTAGTACAAGGAAAACATAATTTGGCAGTTGCAAGATAATGCTTCCCTTCTGATGATACCAAAACAGCTCCGATTCCGACCCCAAAAGAATTCGAAACTCTATCAAAGAATAATCTCCACTCTGTGTACTACTCATTCATGTTTTCAACAGCCCCAACGAATAGGATCTCTTCGTCTGGTAGATAAGTGTTGAGTGGTTAATAACCATTATCTATTGGATTTTCTACCAAGTGATCTGCTATGGCCTATCCTTTTACTGCCTTTTGTATGGTGAAGACAATATCGAACTCCAAAAGGATCATTTTCCATGTGGCCATGCATCCGGTGGTTATTGGTTTTTTCAACAAGTATCTTAAAGGATCAGAGTAGGAAATGAGGCAAGTAGTATGATCAAGAAGATAATGTCAGAGTTTTTGAACAGCCCAAGCTAGCGCACAACACAATCTTTCCAAGAATAAATAATTCATCTCATGAGCCGTAAACTTCTTGCTTAAATAATAAATTACCTGCTCCTTTTTCCTTGAATCATCATGCTAGCCCAAAACACATCCGACGGCTTCATCAACTACGGAAAGATACATAATCAATGGTTTTCCAGACTGGGGTGGCACTAAAACTAGAGAGTTTAGCAAGTAGTCCTTGATCTTATCAAAAGCACGTTGGCAATGATCATTCCATTCTATTGGCACATTTTTTCTCAACAATTTGAACAAAGGCCCAAAAGTAGAAGTCAACTAAGCAATAAACCTGCCGATAAAATTAATTTTTCCCAAAAAACTCTTCACATCTTTTTGAGTCTTTGGAATCGGCATATCGCAAATTGCCCTAATCTTGGCAGGGTCTACCTCTATGCCCTTCTTACTAATAATGAAACTCAACAACTTACCGGCCTGGGCTCCAAAAGCACACTTGGCAGGGTTCAACTTCAAATTATATTTTCTCAATCTTTCAAACAATTTTCTCAAATCAACCAAATGATCCTCCACCTTTCTAGATTTGATTATGATGTCATCCATGTAAACTTCCATCTCCTTGTGGATCATATCATGAAACAGCATAGTCATCATTCTTTGGTAGGTAGCTCTAGTATTTTTTAATCCAAAAGGCATCACTCTATACCAAAAAGTTCCCCATGGAGTGACAAAAGCAGTCTTTTCTCTATCCTCTTTTGCCATTAGAATCTGATGATACGCCGAGAAACAATCTCCAAAGGATACGATCTCATGCCTTGCAGTATTATCCAAAAGAATATGAATGTTTGGCAACTAAAAATCATCTTTTGGACTCGCTTTATCAAGGTCTCTATAATCAATGCAGACTCGCACCTCTCCGTTTTTCTTTGGGACGGGTACCGGATTGGATAGCCACACTGGATAATGAGATACCATGATAATCTTAGCATTGAGCTGTTTTACAATTTGTTCCTTAATTTTAAGACTCATATTCAGTTTAAACTTGCGAGGTTTTTGCTTCACAAGTGGGATATTTAGATCAGTTGGCAATCGGTGAACCACTATGTCCATGGAAATTCCAGCCACATCATCATAAGACCAGGCAAAGATGATGCGTATCCTTTGAACTATACCAAAGAAACTTTAGGCAAGTGCACCTATCGCTTCGTAGTATCGTATACAAGAGCACCGAAAATTGTTCCACAAGGACTGGCAAATACTAGTAATTACTTGAGTTCTATTATCTAACCTAATGAACGCAATTGGACTTTTTAAAGTAAGAAACTAAGGAAAGTGTTATCTAATCCACTAAAGTTAAAAGGGAACGGTAAAGGAGAGTGAGAAGTAACAACAAGAATGACAAAATAAGTCTAGATATGGTATCCCCCAATTGCATAATCAATGAACCAATTCCAGGCAAATGCTATTACCTAAACTTGACCTTGACCCAGAGTCCCAAAATTAGATCGTAACCTTTCTCAAGAGATACAATCCCTATCCTCTTGGTTGCTCAATTGGAATCTCTTCACAATTAACCCCCCAATTAGAAGCCTTAGGATTAATGGACTCTAATTCATTAAGTTCTTTCCAACACTTAACGATTGGGGGCAATTCATGGAACCCTATCTCTAGTGATTCATTCAAATTGCCTTAATTTGTGAAATGGTCTAGTCATACGTGCAATTTCTCAATATACCCATACGAAACCAGCCATAGAATCAAGAATGCATGCAAAATCCCAATTCCATTAGACATGAATAATCACAAATTAATCCAAATCAAGAGAGTGAATAGCATAAACCAACAATCGATCAATTAATTACACAAATGGGTTCAACCAAATCTAGACTACTAGTGTTTACTCCATAAAAATCAAAGAAACTACATTAATTAACAAAGGAAAACTGTAAAAACTCATTGTAGTTGAAGTTCTTCAATCTCCCTCTGATAAATGTTCTGCAATTTCTTCTAGGTAGAGAAGATTCAAGCCTCTTCTTTGTCCCTTGAAGCTTCTTCCTCTTCTCCCTTTGATATCCCCTTCAAGGAGTCCTCTTTTTCTTTCTTTTTTTCCTCCCAAGAAACCCTAGGAGAAAGATAGGATTTTCGAATAATCCGTCCATAGCACTCATATCAGCATGTTAAAATGGTGCAGATTCGCGACCAGGAACCGCGCGCGTGTCTGCCCGTTGATCTTCCGCGGTTACTAAAAATCTCGAGGAACCGCGGATGGGTCCGATGCACAACCGCGCGCGGTTGGTCACGCGGTTGATCGTCTTAGCGCTGTCCAACGCACTCTCGCGCGGTTTAACCCACGTTTGCTCTCTGGGTGGAACCCGCGTATGAAACCGCGCGCGGTTGATCTCGCGGTTGACCTTCTGTGCAGAAGCCGCGCGATAGAACCCGCGCGCGTTTTCTTCGAGCTTGTCCGCGGTTTAGCATTTTTCTTCACAATCTGCCCTTTTCTTCTCAGGCCTTTTTCTCCAATTCTGACCACGATCCTATCCTTGATCTTTTCACCTGCACAAACTTCATAAATGAGTGCACGTACATTGCTCTATTTTGCTCCAATATGAAATTCAATAGGCAACAAGAAGTAAGTCTAGAAAATAGCTGGTTTTACCCAAAATTACTAAATAAAAGTACTAAAATACCTACGCAAACCACCACTTAGACACTCTAAAACATGTGTAAGAAAAACTATTATCAACTTCCCCCATACTTAAGCCGTTGCTTGTCCTCAAGCAATTAGTCTATACAAACCCAACAACCGACTTAGAAGGGGCACTTAAGCAATCTAATTCAAAGAACACTTTCTCCAAAAAGAACTACACGGACACATATCATACCATCATTCTTTCATTCAAAGTACTCATAATACAAGGGGAAGTAAGAGCAATTATACATTGAATTTAGTAGTTTCAACGCGATATTTTCACCCTACTCAATCTTTGCTAGTAAATGAGTTCCATACGTAGCAATTAACACACAAGAGAGCCCGGTTAACAACAATAGTTACTGAAAGAACTTATCTCTTCACCTTGAGTTGGGCCTTTCATTGAGTCATGAAGTACTCTTTTGACGCGAAGATCGACACTTTGAGGTGAAGACCCCCGGTTACTCGAGACTTCATTTGCTCAACTTGCTATGCATACTCATAATTTTGATGACTTTTGACGCGAAAATCGACATTGTTAAATGAAGATTCCCGGTTACTCGACACCAAAACCAGCGGAGTAACCCCCAAACTCGCACTTTTTTTTTTTTTTTTTTTTTAATCAAATTGTGTGCCATTACCCTATATGTTCATCAATTAACCTGCAATAATCGAGTAGGGTCTAAATATCCCATTAACTTCATTGAATTCTCACATAATTACTCAACTTCACCTAATATACTTTCCCAAAGTAAAAGACTACCAATGGTGCGATAGTGACCCGTAGTTTTCTTTTTCAAAAGTTTCTAAGAAAGGACCTGGATAAGGTGCACCTTGAAATCTGAAAAAGTTGATGAGTTACTTGAAAAAAATTTGACAGAGTCTCCCCTAAAATAGGATTAACTCCCTGTTAATCAAAAATTCAACCAAAGCAAAATTCACCAATATAACACATCTCAATGCCAAACAATATTACCACATTTTATTCCCTCCCCCATACTTAAGATTTACATTGTCCTCAATGTACGAGAAAGATAGAACAAAATAGCGAAAAAAGAAATAGATATGAATAAAGAAACTAATACCCCCCTTTTTTCGCGTAGTAAGATGCCTTGGTCTAGATGAAGACTATAGCCTTGCCACCCTGGTGATGAGAGGCGTTCAACTGCAGCCACATGTATTTCGAGTAGTCTAAGTAGTGTTAGGACAAAAGAAAAAAATAATAAATTGAAAATGTACGGAAAGTCAAAACAGGAAATAGATAAAAAGAAATAAAAGTCTAGGTAGTTATAATTACAGGCCAATTTAAAGAAGTCAAGTAAAGTAAAGTAAAGAACACAAAGAAAGTACGGATCCAAACACAATAAGTAGGAAAAACGGGTAAGCGGGTCTAGGCATCTCCGAGATTGCCTCCTAGATCTCCCCCAAAACCTCCCTCATGTGGGCTACCCTGTGGTGGAGGAGGCTGTGCCTGATAAAAAGTCTGGTGCTGTTGGAGTGCTCGAATCATCTCTAACTGCTCGTCTAATCTACTCACCATCCGAGCCTCCATCCCCATCATATCACTACGCAGGCTAGCCTCCATCATATCCACTCTCCCCATCAACCTAGTCTCCACTGTGTCCAGAGCTCCTTGCAACCTATCCCAGTCAAATGGGGCAGCGGATGGTGAGCCACGTGGGGCACGTGCCTGGCGAGCTGGTGTTCTCGAAGAGGATGGCCCTGCTTCTCCCATGTCCGTGCCTCCTTCCTCCTCCTCGCCGCCTTCTTCTTCGTCTCTCCCTTCTTCCATCTCGCTCTGTAGGAGTGGGCGTCCAATAATGGTGGAAATGAGCTGAGCGTCCAATTTGAACTTCACTAGTGTGGAAGTGTTGACATAATCTTTTGATGTCATTCCTATTGCCTCGGACACCTGTGAAGTCAACTTGTGCTTCTTGAAAGAGACGAGTGAGTAAGCGAGGAAGTCCGAGGCAATTGTAACCTTTCTTTCCCCTGGCTACATTCCTCATATAAGATATCCATATGCTGGGCAAGGGAAGCTTGCGTTTGTCTGAATTGCTGCCAAAGAAGATGAGCTCCAGTGGATACATATCGGAAGAACGCACCTCATTCTTACTACTCTTTCTTGGAACCACATTGCAGCCAAAAATATACAAGAGGATATGCTGCAGTAGGCTGAAACTTGTTGGCCAGAATCTTCTGCTCTCTTATCCTTCTAAACTTCAACCGGATGCACGTTGAACTTTGCAGCTGCATTGTGTAGTGTCCAAGTTGAGTTGACATAGAAAGCTTTCTTCATATCCACGTCTCGCCCTTCGTTCCAGCACTGAAGGATATCAGCTATGGTTTCCCGATAAATTTGCATCCGAACACCCCTCACCTGTGGACTCGATATAATTCCCACTGTATTTATCTTTTTCCACAACATTGGCATAGAATTCTCTGACCAGCTCGGGGTAAATGACTTCTGGGAGACTGAGAATGGGGTGCCATCCTATCTGGCTAAGGTGATCGGAGAGATGGAAAGTAAGCCTCTATCTCCGGTACCACGCTTTTCTCTTTTAGAATTTGCTTTCCTCGGCTAGCTTCATACCAACGCTGGTTCTCCAAAGAGGTGAATCGCGTATCATCATATCCTTGTGCTTGTCTGGATCCGGACCCACTGGTAGAACCAACATTCCTCCTCTTCCTTGATGATGAGGCCATTTTTCTCCTGAAAAGGTTTGTTTCCATGATTAAGCTCCAAATAAAGACTCACTCGTTTCCACATTAACACTAATCACACACACAAGTGTTTAAGCAAACCATCACATGTAAGTTAAATCCACACTTGGTTCGATCAATCCCTATGTCACTTACTTAGCAATTTCTACTATAAGAAATGCCATGATCACACCACATTCAAGAAATTGCTCACTATCATAGAATGTCCAATTACCAAGTAATTTGCACGATAACAAAATCACCAAGTAATCACTCTATAAAAATGTAACCTTATCTCACTCAATTGCTAGCCAATTCAAACATGTATAACACAATTTCAAACCAAAATTACTAACATTCAAGCACCATTGGCTAAAATTCCCACCTTTAATCATCTAATCGAAATGAGACTAAAAATTGACAAACTCATGCTTTGAATTTAACTGAGCATACATAAATATGAGAAATTACTGTCAAATTAACCCATTAAATTAACCCAATATTCACCATAATATTCTCACAATAATCTAAGAGAAATTGCATAAATTAGTCAATTATTACCTCAAATGCAATGAAATAAACATAAGATTAGTGGGCTTACCTAATAGAAGCACAACTTGTAGTAAAGGTGAGATTTTTTCCTTTGGAAGATTAGTTCCTCCAAAAACCCTACTCTTTTGCCCAAAAGAACTCCAATAAAATTCGCACAAACTAAAAGAAGGGGGGTAGAATGTGATGTGTGTGCAGTGTTTAGGGTTGAAAAATGGTGAAAATCAAGGGAATGGGGGTTGGGGTTTTCGTGCGTGAGAGAGAGAGGAAGGGGAAGAGGGAAAAAGAAGGAAGGGGAATGGGAGAAAAGGGTTGCGTCTGTTCAATTTTTTCAAAACCCGAACAGAACCCGCGCGCGTTTCATTAGGATGTTACGCGGTTTCTTGCGCGGTTTCTTTGCAGAACATTCTGTGGACAACCCGCGTGATAACCCGCGCGCGGGTGGTCACGCGGTTTGTCACATGCAGAAACGTTCAAGAGGACAAACGCGCGAGGGTGCACGCACGGTTCCTCGTTTGAAAAATCAGAACTCTCTGGACACGAACCGTGGATGAAACCGCGCGCGTTTCTATCTGCGGTTTATAAAATGAAAATGAAACGTTGAGAAAACGCGCGAGGTTCCTTGTGCGGTTTAATTGGCAAGGTTTCTGGACGCAACTCGCGTGAAGACCCGCGCGCGGGTAATAACGCGGTTTGTTTCCCGCGCGCATAAGCGCGGATGTTCTTGCCTGCGCGTTTCAATAACCAAACTTTCTGGACACGAACCGTGTGATGAACCGCGCACGGTTTCATCCGCGGTTCTTGTCCAGAAGAAACAGAACGAAAATAAGACAATGAACAACACTTAGTCAAATTTTCATCCCATGATACCCACTCCTAGTTGTCCTAAACACAGATATATGTCTCACACTCTCAAACAGGCACAATGGCAAATTCAACCAGTGAAAAATAAGAAATTTAAGCGCAATTCAATGACTCTATCAACTAGTTGGTGTACTTCCCTTTTTTTTTTTTTTTTTTCTTGACTTATGTCCCTTGCGCAGTGGTGAGCCTTAATTTCTCCAAATTGACCTGCAACCAAACAAGAACCACTTTCACTGATCAACACAGTAAAGGTTATTCCAAGGAAAGAAAAGAAAAATTAAGAAAGAACACTAAAAATTGGGTTGCCTCCCAATAAGCGCTATGTTTAACGTCGTTAGCTCGACGTTCTTCAAGCAATTTATGATTGAAGATTACTGAGGTAGAGAACCTCCTTCCGTGACTCTTCCATATCTTGGCCTAGGTATGGTTTCAGCCTTTGTCCATTAACCTTGAACGTCCCCTTTTCCTTGTGTGTAACCTCTACAACACCAAAGGGAAGAACTTCGTTAACCACGAAAGGACCGGACCATCTCGATTTCAACTTACCTGGAAAAAGACGAAGTCTTGAGTTGAATAGCAGCACTTTGTCTCCCGGCTTGAATTCCTTGGGATGCTTGATATTCTTGTCATGCCACGCTTTCGTCCTCTCCTTATAAACTCTTGAATTCTCATAAGCCTCACGACGCCATTCCTCAAGTTCATTCAATTGCAAGATCCTCTTCTCACCTGCACATTGTAAGTCAAAATTCAGAAATTTAATGGCCCAATAAGCTTTATGCTCAAGTTCCACCGGTAAGTGACAAGACTTCCCATAAACTAATCTAAATGGTGTCGTTCCTATGGGTGTCTTGTAAGCGGTTCTATGGGCCCACAAAGCATCATCCAACTTCAAAGACCAATCTTTTCGAGAACGCTCTACGGTCTTTTCTAAGATCCTCTTCAATTCCCTATTGGTTACCTCGACTTGGCCACTCGTTTGGGGATGGTAAGGGGTAGCTAACTTGTGTGTAACACCATACCTAGTTAACACCTTTTCCATTTGTTGGTTACAAAAGTGGGTACCCCTATCACTTATAATTGCTCTAGGAGTGCCAAAAGCGGGTAAACAATCGTTTAAGGAATTTGAACAACCACTCTAGCATCATTGGTAGGGAGGGCTTGAGCCTCTACCCATTTAGAGACATAATCTACCGCTACTAGGATGTACTTATTCCCATACGACACGGGAAAGGGCCCCATAAAGTCGATGCCCCAAACATCAAAGATTTCACAAACTAATATGCCCGACTGGGGCATCTCATCTCTATGAGAGATATTACCTGACCGCTGGCAACTATCACATTGCTCCACATACCTCTTAGCATCTTTAAATATCGTGGGCCAAAAGAAACCTGAATCCAATACTTTTCGGGCTGTCCCATTAGCATGATAATGACCACCTGCCGGCCCCGCATGACAATGCTTCAAAATCAACTCGATCTCTGAGTTAGCCACACACCTTCGAATGATATGATCTGCACAGATGCGAAACAGATACGGGTCTTCCCAAAGGTAGTATCTTAATTCAGAGAAGAATTTCTTCTTCTCCTGATACGTCATTCCCTTGGGAAGAACCCGCGAAGCTAAATAGTTAGCTATGTCTGCAAACCAAGGTACATGAACATAAGAAGAAGAAATTGCATAAAATCTCTCATCAGGGAAATCATCACTGATTCCTCCTTCAATTAAGTCCTTTTCTTCATCATTCTCGAGACGAGAGAGGTGGTCCGCTGCCAAATTTTCCGCTCCCTTCTTGTCTTTAATTTCAATATCGAACTCCTGCAACAACAAAATCCATCTAATGAGTCTTGGTTTAGCATCATTTTTGCTTAAAAGATACTTGAGTGCTGAGTGATCTAGTGTGCACTATAACTTTAGACAAGATAAGGTATGATCTAAATTTATCAAAAGCAAACACTATCGCAAGCAATTCCTTCTCCGTTGTGGTGTAGTTTTCTTGAGCCGCCGTCAAGGTTTTGCTTGCATAGTAGATAGGTCGAAAGTGCCTATCCCTTCTTTGTCCAAGTATTGCTCCAACTGAAACATCACTAGCATCACACATGATCTCAAAAGGTAAAGACCAATCAGGAGCAACTATAATCGGGGAGTGGGTCAATTTTTCTTTCAAAATTCTAAAAGCACTCATACAATTGTCATCAAAATCAAAGACCACATCCTTTTCAAGCAATTTGGTTAGAGGTTTAGTTATCTTTGAAAAATCTTTTATAAACCTTCTATAAAACCCCGCATGCCCAAGGAAGCTTCTTATTGCCTTAACCGAAGTCGGTGGGGGCAATTTCTCTATAACCTCTATTTTTGCTCTATCCACTTCGATGCCTTTTTTAGAAATTTTATGTCCCAAAACAATTCCCTCTTGAATCATAAAGTGACATTTCTCCCAATTAAGCACCAAATTTGTTTCCTCACATCTTTCTAGCACTCTCTTCAAATTTTCAAACACAAGTCAAAGGAATCACCAAAAATAGAAAAGTCATCCATAAATACCTCCATGATGTCCTCGACTAATTCATTGAAAATGGCTAACATGCACCTTTGAAACGTGGCCGGTGCGTTACACAACCCAAAGGGCATCCGGCGATATGCGAAGGTGCCATAGGGGCAAGTGAACGTTGTCTTCTCTTGGTCTTCCGGTGCTATGGGAATTTGAAAATACCCCGATAGTCCATCCAAAAAGCAGTAGTACTCATGGCCAGCCAACCTCTCGAGCATTTGATCGATGAAGGGCAAAGGGAAATGATCTTTCCGGGTAGCATCATTGAGCTTTCTATAGTCGATGCAAACTCTCCAACCCGTGACGGTTCTCATCGGGATCAGCTCATTCTTCTCATTTGGTACCACCGTCATGCCTCCCTTTTTAGGTACCACTTGCACTGGACTAACCCATGGACTGTCCGAGATGGGGTAGATCACTCCCGCATCAAGCAACTTTATCACTTCGGCCTTGACCACCTCCTTCATATTTGGATTAAGACGCCTTTGATATTGCACTACCGGTTTGAAATCATCTTCCATTAGTATCTTGTGGGTACAGAAGGAAGGACTAATGCCTTTAATGTCTGAAATCTTCCATGCAAGTGCTCTTTTGTGTTCCTTCAAGACTTGTAAGAGCTTCTTGCTTCTTCTCATCATCTAGACCCGCTGCAATAATCACCGGTAGTTTGAAATTTTCCGCCAAGAAAGCATATTCCAAATGCTCCGGTAACCTTTTTAATTCAAGCTTGGGTGGGTCCTCGATTGATGGTTTGAGAGCTCCTCCTCTTGATCCCTCGATTTCCTCATAAGCTCGGGTACCCTCATATGGTCTTTTTGCTTCTAGGTGGGCCACTTGTTCAGCTATAGTTGGGTGGAAAGTCGCCTCCTTCCCTTGAATGATGCATGCCTCCAATGGATCATCAATAATGACCTCCTGCAAAATATTAACCGATTCAGTATCAATAGTATCCATATAAAAGCAAGTATCATCTCTATCTAGAGAATGTCTCATAGCTTCTGGTATCTTAAAAATCACTTCCTCATCTTCTACTCTAAGGGTAAGCTTTCCGGCTTGAACATCAATTAATGCTTTAGCTGTGGCCAAGAAGGGTCGTCCCAAGATGAGGGGATCTCTACATCATCCTCCATATCCAAAATCACAAAATCAACGGGAAAAATGAATTTGTCAATTTTAACCAACACATCCTCTATAATTCCCTTTGGATATTTTATGGATCTATCTGCCAATTGAATGCTCATCCTAGTGGGTTTAGGTTCTCCTAATCCTAATCGCATGTACATTCCATAAGGCATCAAATTTATGCTTGCACCTAAGTCAGCTAAAGCCTTATCAATAGACAAACTACCGATATTGCAAGGAATAGTAAAACTCCCTGGATCTTTGAGTTTCTGAGGTAGCTTGTTCTGTAAGATGGCGGAGCATTCTTCATTTAGCCTCACGACTGCCTAGTTCTTCGAAGCTTTCTCTTGTTTGATAATAAATCCTTTAGAAACTTGGCATACTTTGGCATCTGTGAAAGAGCTTCAACAAAAGGAATGTTAATATGCAATTGTTTAAAGAGCTCTAAAAATTTACCAAAGCGCTCAGCCTGATTGTCCTTCTGAAGTCGGCTAGGATAGGGGATTGGGGGTTTGTACTCCTTTACCGCCTTCTTCATGGGTTCCCATCTGTCTTCTCGTCCTCATTGTTTTGTCTCTCCCCATCTTCTCCTTGGATCTCTCTTTTCCTCAACCGGTAATTCCTTAGCCTGCCTTGGTTCCTCCTTTTTCACTTCCTTGCCACTCCTTAAGGTGATTGCTTTTGCTTGTTCTCTTGGATTGGCCTCGGTGTTACTTGGCAGGGTCCCTTGAGGTCTTTCGGACATCAACTTTGCTATTTGCCCAATTTGATTCTCCAAATTATGGATGGATGCTTGTTGATTCCTCAGAGAAGTCTCCACACCTTGCATCCTATTTTCAGATGTGTTGATGTACTTGGTTATCAATTCCTCAAGGTTTGTTTTCTTCTCAAATTGAGGTTGAGGCTGATATCCCGGTGGTGGTTGTTGTCTTTGTTGCCCTTGATTTCCCCAAGAGAAGTTTGGGTGATTCTTCCAACCCGGATTGTAAGTGTTGCTGTATGGGTTGTTTTGTTGCCTTTGACTATTGCCCATGAAATGACATTGCTCATCTGGTTGTTGCATTCCATGTATTGCTTTGCATTCCTGGTTATGATGTTCACCTCCACATAGGTCACATTGCATCACGTGCAATGGTCTTTGACTCACCGATATGCCATCAATCTTTTTGTTCAAAGCCTCAACCTGGACTGCTAATGCCGTGACTGCGTCCACATCATAAACTCCTGCTGGTTTACTTGGCCTAGAACGAGCAGCCTGCCATTGATAGCTATTCATGGCCATTTCTTCAATAAGCTCTTGAGCCGCCTCCGGCGTTTTGCTATTCAAAGTGCCATCCTGCAGCCGCATCAATCATTTGTCTTGTAGCTGGATTGAGCCCATTGTAGAATGTTTGTACTTGCATCCACTGTGGGTAATCCATGGTGGGGACACTTCCTCAGTAATTCCTTGAATCTTTCCCAAGTGTCATACAAGGTCTCGGCTTCAATTTGAGCAAAAGAGGATATATCATTCCTCATTTTTGCAGTCTTGGCTGGAGGAAAGTACTTGGCTAAGAACTTCTCCGCCATTTGATCCCAAGTGGTGATTGAGCCTCGGGGTAGAGAACTTAGCCATTGCTTGGCCCTATTCCTCAAGGAGAATGAGAATAACCTCAACCTGATAGCATCTTCTGTTGCCCCATTGATCTTGAAAGTGTCACATATCTCCAAGAAGTTGGCGAGGTGAGCATTCGGGTCTTCATCCGGTAAGCCGTCAAATTGAACATGTTGCTGCACCATTTGGATGATGTGAGGCTTAATCTCAAAGTTGTTCGCTGCTACTGGAGGACGAACTATGCTAGACTTCAGTTCCCATCAACGAGGGTCTAGCATAGTCAGACATCGTCATTTGTCTTCGAGGTTGCTCTCTCCTTTGTTCCTCTAAGGGAGGATCGAGTGGAGGTTGATTCTCCGCCATTTGTAGCCCTTCTTCCACTATTTCTCGATAGAAATCCGAAGTAATTTCCTCTAATTGATCCCTTAACCGTCTCCTTACTGCTCTTGTAAAGGTTCGTTCTATTTCCGGGTCAAATTCAAAGAGGGATGAACTTGAGCTTCGGGTCATACATCAAAAAATAATCCTGCAAAGAAATTCCATAAAAACAAGTAAAATAAACAAAACTCAAATGAAAGAAAGAAACATACTAAAAGGTAAATAATGGCAAGAGTAATAAAATGCAAGTTTTCCTAATATTGCCGAGTCCTCGGCAACGGCGCCAAAAACTTGATGCGTATCTTTGAATCTATACCAAAGAAACTCTAGGCAAGTGCACCTATCGCTTCGTAGTATAGTATACAAGAGCACCGAATATCGTCCCACAAGGACTTGGCAAATACTAGTAATTACTTGAGTTCTATTATCTAACCTAATGAACGCAATTGGACTATTTAAAGTAAGAAACTAAGGAAAGTGTTATCTAATCCACTAAAGTTAAAAGGGAACGATAAAGGAGAGTGAGAAGTAACAACAAGAATGACAAAATAAGTCTAGATATGGTATCCCCCAATTGCATAATCAATGAACCAATTCCGGGCTAAATGCTATTACCTAAACTTGACCTTGAACCCAGAGTCCCAAAATTAGATCCGTAACCTTTCTCAAGAGAAACAATCCCTATCCTCTTGGTTGCTCAATTGGAATCTCTTCACAATTAACCCCCCAATTAGAAGCCTTAGGATTAATGGACTCTAATTCATTAAGTTCTTTCCAACACTTAACGAATTGGGGGCAATTCATGGAACCCTATCTCTAGTGATTCATTCAAATTGCCTTAATTTGTGAAGTGGTCTAGTCATACTGTGCAATCTCTCAATATACCCATACGAAACCAGCCATAGAATCAAGAATGCATGCAAAATCCCAATTCCATTAGACATGAATAATCACAAATTAATCCAAATCAAGAGAGTAATAGCATAAACCAACAATCGATCCATTAATTACACAAATGGGTTCAACCAAATCTAGACTACTAGTGATTACTCCATAAGAATCAAAGAAACTACATTAATTAACAAAGAGGAAATGTAAAAACTCATTGTAATTGAAGTTCTTCAATCTCCCTTTGATAAATGTTCTGCAATTTCTTCTAGGTGGAGAAGATTCAAGCCTTTCTTTGTCCCTTGAAGCTTCTTCCTCTTCTCCCTTTGATATCCCCTTCAAGGAGCCTCTTTCTTCTCTTTTTCCTCCCAAGAAACCCTAGGAGAAAGATAGGTTATTCAATATCCTGTCCTAATACTCATATCAGCTGTTAAAATGATGCAGATTCGCGATCCAGGAACCGCGCGCGTGTCTGCCCGTTGATCTTCCGCGGTTACTAAAAATCTCGAGGAACCGCGGATGAGTCCGATGACAACCGCGCGCGGTTGGTCACGCGGTTTATCGTCTTAGCGCTGTCCAACGCACTCTCGCGCGGTTTAACCCACGTTTGCTCTCTGGGTGGAACCCGCGTCGACAACCGCGCGCGGTTGATCTCGCGGTTGACCTTCTGTGCGGAAGCCGCGCGATAGAACCCGCGCGCTTTTTCTTCGAGCTTGTCCGCGGTTTAGCATTTTTCTTCACAATCTGCCCTTTTCTTCTCAGGCCTTTTTCTTCAATTCTGACCACGATCCTATCCTTGATCTTCTCACCTGCACAAACTTCATAAATGAGTGCACGTACATTGCTCTATTTTGCTCCAATATGAAATTCAATAGGCAACAAGAAGTAAGTCTAGAAAATAGCTGGTTTTACCCAAAATTACTAAATAAAAGTACTAAAATACCTACGCAAACCACCACTTAGACACTCTAAAACATGTGTAAGAAAAACTATTATCAAAGGACATCTTGAAATGTTATAAAAAATTCCACGATTTCTTGCTTTTGTTTCTTATTCAAATGCTTGCTGACCTTGATTTCTTTGACCTTCGTTTTAGTACCAATGTTAATAACTTCTGTTTCTTCTAAGTTCGGTTTAGGTTTCTCTTCATGTTGTTCGAGAATTTTTGATAAAGACTCATATTCTTCTTCGATATCACTCTCATTTTGAGTACCAAATTGCATGATTTCAAATTCGTGAGAGATATCGAGATTGCAATCATCGACTTCTAGAATAGTGACATCCAAAGGGTCAAATGATTTTATTGATGGCTATCTGAAAAAAAGAGAAAACAAACACATACAATAAAAAACTAAAAACAAGTTGAAAACCAATAAGAGGAGTCTTTCATTTCATTGAATTTAAAATAATTGACAAATTAAAAGATCACATTAATACTCAAAAGATACTTTTAACATAAACATTAACATAACAAAGTGACGAGACCCAAAAGTAACATAAATACCCAACAATAGACTCTACATGAGATCCTATCTAAGCATAGATTCGAGTGAAAGACAATCCCCGTAAATTTACCGAAATTCCTTCGAGAGGGAAGATAACTAGCAGTCTAATTCTGAATGCCATCTTTAGGAATTGTCGAGAACTCAGAAGACCCAGATGGCTCAGCATCACAAATGACCCCTACGAACAACTGAGACATATCCAATAGAATTTCATCAGCAGAATCATTGTCATCCAAACCGGATATCATTACCCTGATGGGCGAGTGAAAGAATAGTGCAGTGGCGGAATGTGCAATCCCGGTCAGCCTTTCCTTCTTTTTCAGCAATCTTTCGAGCTCTCATCTCCTTTCGATCCCTTGCAGTTGGAAGAAAACCTAGTCCAAATGTGTCCTTTTGCGTTGGGAGCTCTATTGGTTCCAACAGTCCTTGCAAATTTCGCCCAAGACCCTTTCCTATCTCATATCCCCTCGAATCATCTCTTTAGCCATCATGACACTAGCTTCTGGTACAAATGATTCAGTTTTAGAAATCCATCCTGTAGAGACAACATCTTCAACCTGGTGAGCAGAAACTGAGATTTTTCCACTGTCCTTCCCTTTTGAGTTGGCATTGATCATCATTGCACAATCATCTTCAGCAAATACAGTGATCAACTGATTGTTCATAACAAATTTTAATACTTGATGCAACGAAGAAGGTACCAAATTGGAGGTATGTATCCATGGTCTTCCTAAAAGCACGTTATAGGCACCGGAAGAAATCCATAACTTGACAAGGAATTTGAAACTGAGCTGGTCCAACCTCTAAAACTAAATCAACTTTCTCCCATTGGCTCCCTCCTTGTTCCGTCAAAAGCCTCTTACCACGACAGTAGATGGACGAAGTTTAGTATTAGATAATCCTAACTTGACAATAGTGCCCTATGGGCAAATGTTTAAAGCTGATCCATTGTCTACCAAAACCTCTCAGTAGCAATTTTTCATTACAACCTACTGATATATACAGTGCTTTGTTATGTCCAATCCCCTCGACAAGTCAAATCATCATCCGAAAAGCTAATACAGTTAGAAGCCAGAATGTTGCCCACCATACCAGAGAACTTGTCGACCGGGGACATCCTTAGGGATTTGAGTCCTCGTTAAGCACTTTGAGTAAAGCTTCTCGATACGGCTCAGAAGGTCAAAAGCAGGTTCAGAAAAGAAATATGAGTAGGTGCCTTGTCCAACTGTTCTACTATCTTATATTCACTTTCTCTTAATCAATCTCAAGAAATCCAAAGCATCTTTTTTAGACATGGGTTGCTTGGGTGGCACAGAATTTCCTTGGGCTTTGAGTGGATCATTCTTCTCATGATCTCCTAGAACTCTCCCAGACCTGGTGACGGAGCTTACTTCTTCCTTCAACAATTTTTTATCTCCAATCAATAGCACAGGCTCCTCATAATTCTAGGGCACTTCTTGTAAACTATTCACAGGCATCTGTTTAGAAATTCAAACACAATAGAATCTTGTGCATCCCACTCAAAAGGTGGTAAGTCCAAAACAAAAGGGTCAAAACATCCTTCTAACACGAAAGGCTTATCTTTCTCGAACACTAATTGTTTCAATTCGTCTTTTAAAACAATATCTCTGTCCTTCACTACTGAATTCTTCAGCATTCGACTCCCTCCTTATCTTGATCAGATTAGTTTCCATTATGTTCTCAATCTCATACTCATCCACAATATATGATGCAGGATCATCAAATTCATCATCAGCAGTGATTGCTCCCACAGTATTTTCGTGTTCTGGGAGAGGATTCTTGTTTACATTTGGTCCCTGTTCTCCTCGCCTTCTAAGAACAATCTCTCAGATTCAATCATGTCTTGAATTTGATTCTTTAAGGCCCAACAATTAGCTGTGAAATGTCTCAGGACTCCCTGAATGGTATGCACAAATAGCTTGAGGATTGTATCCTACAGGTAAACCCTTGTTGTAAACCTTTGCTGGAATCACTCCAATTTTGCCAGCAGCTTTCAATTGCTCATACAATTGGTCAATGGGACTAGCCCAGATTGGTGTAAGTTCGAGGTGGCCTTTGGATATGGTCTCTAGTTGGCTTGAAATGGGTTTTGTGTGATGTGGATGTTGTTTTGTTGTGGCGGTCTTCGGATTATAGTGGGGACGAGGGTAATTTTGAAAGGTTGGCCGAGATGCTGGGAATGGAGGTGGATAGTTTGGATAACCAGATTGAGGATAATGAGGCAATGTATTAGTGTGGTAAACTGGCTGAGGATTTGCAAGTTGTGGGTAAAAAGTAGCATATGAGGGACGATTCTGGATTTTGGGTCTAAACGATAGGGCCTTGATCCAAACAAAAGCAGTCTCCCCCTCTTTCTTCTTGAACGGGGCTTCTTCCCATTATTGTTCTGATTCTGGTTTTGCAAAGCCTCCAACTGCAGTTTCAGAGCTGTTACATTAACTATCTTGCCTGCCTTGACAAATTCATCATACTCTTCTAATTTGTTAATGATGGCAGGCAAATGAGCTCCAGTCATGCGAAAGATTTCTCAAAGTACGGTGGATCATGTGCCTTAATAAAGGTACGAACTGATCTCCTCTTCGTTCATGGGAGGTTCCACCTTAGCAGTCTAGCTTTCTCCAACGTTTAGCATAGGTCTTATGATCTTCTGAAGGTTTCCTCTTGGTGCTCTCCATGGTAGTTCGCGTTGGTGCCAACTCACAATTAAACTCATATTGCTTTCACAAAAGCTAGTTGACAAATCCAACCAGGTCCTTATCTCTTGAGGTTTCAGATTAGAATACCAGTCTAACGCGTCTCCTTCCAGACTCTCAGGAAATAAACGCATGGGCAAGTTTTCATCATCGACTGGCTTGCCAAGTTTGTTAGCAAACATCTTGAGATGAGTTTTGGGATTACCAGTTCCATCGTATTTAGTAAACTTGGGAGCCTTGAAACCCAATGGCAACTGGACAGTCAGGGAAAAGGCAAAGATCATCATAATCCAATCTGCCATGTTTGTGCTAGTCCCTGACTTTTCTTCATGAACTCCTCAAATCGATCCAGCCTCTTAAGCAAATCCTTGTTTACTAGGTGTAGCAATTTCATCTATAGCCGGTCTTCCCTGAGAAGCGACGTCCCAAACAAAAGGTTCTGCTGCGTGGTGATGAGGTACTTGAGGATTGGGTAGGATGTTTGGATTTATCTGTGGATGGGATTGAGGAATGGGATAATTGGGCAGGTTTGTCTGAGCAAAGTTCGGACGCATATGCAGAAGGTCATGGTTGAAGTGGGCAGGGAGTCCTTCAATTGGGTTGGTTAAAGGTGGGAGTGAAATAGTTTGCACATTGGACGTGAGAGGCAATTGATTGACTTGTTCAGGTGGGTGGTCAACTACCGGCACAGGATTAGTCGGGGCACTACCACTGTTGTTCGTAACGAGTTGGTCAATGACACGCCTCTGTGATGCCATTTCTGCACTTAAATCATTGAACTTGCCCAACATCTCGCTCAGCTGAGCTCCCAATGCAGAAAAATCCACTGGCATGGCTTGAGTTACCTCTTTCGGACAATTCCTGAGTTGAACTCATGTTTGCACGCTTCAAGGCTTGACTTCGAGACTTGGTAACGATGGAGGCTTCTTTGAAATGAAGCTATGGTTTAATGTACCTGAAATTCATATTGGAGAGGAACGTGATTCAGCCATCATTTCATTATTGATACTGTCAAAATTTATTGTTTAATAAAAGAAAAAAGAAAAATACTGAAGTTAGTAGGTGTATAAATAATTTCAATGCATGTCCTAGGAGGGAGCCCTTATTATGCCAAGGGTAGGCTAACATGAAATGCAATCCTTTAGGGTGAGACCCCCCTTTCAATATCTGAACATGATGAATTTTATATCTAAAAGAAACAGCCTTTTCATTTCTTGAGTCAACTTTCATACAACTTGAATCATAAAAAGACAAACACTTCACTATTTTCATTGCCATCCCAATACAAGAGAGTACATCATTCTGTCAACTCATCTACACATTCTAAGACTTTCTTCAGCTGGTCTTCCAAGCGCTGAGCTTTGCTGTGGTCCTGGCTCCCAAGAGTACCTGTTCATCGTGTGATTGATGTCGTCTTTCAGCTTCAAGCATTTCTTTTCTTCTCTCGCAGCTCTTGTTTGGCTTCTGTGTAAAGTTGTTTGACAGACTCATATGCCTCTTCCTTATTCTTGAGACTCTGCTTCTCTTGTATCAGTTCACGATCCTTCATTTCTAACAGGGTTCTTAATCGAGCAATCTCTTCGACAGGATCAATGACAACTTTGCCTTGTTGAAATGCTTTTGATTTTTGAGCCACGTCTCATACTGTGGAGTGGTTACAGGAGTACCCATTGTTTTTCGCATCGAACGGGAGATTTTGATCTGTACACTGACTTTCCCATGCTTTCGTAAGTTCTGATCTTTTAGGAATCTCGATAGGACTAATTTCCTTTGTCAAAGATAATGAGAAGTCTGATAAATCAAGTGTCAGCTGTAATCCCTAGATACGCCCTAGCTTGTGAAGGAATCTTTTCGGAGTGTAATGCCACGATGCCCTTAAGTCCCTAGTAGCAGGTATGAAATCGGCCAACTTAGTACGGAGAGTTGCTTTGATACAATCTGCCCAATCCAGAACCCATCGGATCCTTTGATCAGGTATCGTTCATCAAAAGGTCTAGACATTCTGACGCTGTTCTCATTGGGCTGTTTCTATCAATCCTTTTATGATGAGTGACTATCCAATTATGTCTGACTAGCGGCAAACAATGGGGGACGGATGGGTGCCTGTTGAAATGTTCCATTGCCCACATATGCAGAATTCTGTTAGACGCATGAAAGAAGTTTGTTCCTTTCTGACAATTAGTGCAGGCAACGAATATATCTGCTAACACAGTAGGTACTATGGAAGCTCTCTGACCCCCGATCCTAGAGAAAAGATCGAACATAAGTTGGTTATCTTGAAGCTGATTTTCTTGTCTTCTCTCGGAAACAAGTAAATACCTGCCATGACAAATCCGTATACCCAAACTCTCTTTTGTGCCCATGCCATCTTGGATGCTAGCGTGAAATCTCTCGGATACTTGTCGAACCCGTCTTTGTCTGTGAATCTGTCAAACAGGAACTTTACACTTATGTTTTGATCAGAAATTTTGCACTGCAGACTCCTTCAACCCTGCGAAATGGCAAAACTCAGCTTTTCCAGAAACATATGGAAAGATCACGGTCGTCTGTTCCACTGGAAATTAAGTAGGCTGGCTACCTCTTCAACTGTAATGGTCAATTCCTTGTCTTTAACCCTAAACGCTGAACAATCCGGATCCCACAGATGAATCAGAGCTTCTACCAAACATCCGTTTGTCTCTATTTCCTTAAAATCACCAATGGGCCCTAAAAATGCTGCTACTTGGTTGATCTCACTAGGAAGAAGAAGCTCTGGCCATTTCCGAACCTTCTGGCGGGATTGTCAACATCTGCTTGATGCAGTCGTGGAGTACTCATGCTGATTCAAAAATACGATCTGATCAGATTACCTTACCTAAGGTCTCACCCACCAGGATTTACTGAAATTTAAACGTGCAATGTCTTTTCAGGTTACGTACCTGAGACAAAAGGATGGCTTTCCTATCATGGGATTCCCGAAATGGCATTCCCTCTAGGGTTTATGCATGATGCCAGTTTATTAAAAGTAAGTTAAAACATGCGAAAATGCCAAATTTGAGAAATATCCTAAAGATTTTTTTTTAATTTTATCTAACAATGATGCAAAAAATTTCTTCGAGAAAGATGGACCATAAACTGTACAAAAGAAATTATTGACTCCAAAAATATTTGATTAAAAAATCAAGCCTCCAAAAAGTTACGGGACACAATATTGAAAAAAATAAAAATTATGACTTTATATAGAGATGTACAAGTAAAAAATGTTAGTTTATTAAAGTATTATAAAACATGTCTTTTTTAAAATCACTTTTTGTGCAATGTGGGATGGGAGGGTGGGGGGTACGGTAAAAATGACGCATTATTATTATTATTATTATTATTATTATTATTATTATTATTATTATTATTTTGAAAAGAAAAAATGCAAACTGTGCAAAAATTCGACCACTGGAGGGCAGTTATTGACTTTGAAAAGAATTAGTTCGAATAAAACTGACAAGTACAACAAAATGAGTAAACTTTGAAAAAGATTTGAAATTACACTCTTACTTAAAAAAAATGTGCAAATTGAAAGATTAGATTTTCGGAATTTTTACAAAATTTACAATGACTTGACCCTTGGGTATTTTGTTTACAATCCATCTTTCTCAAGGAAATTAATTATGAAAATGAAATTTAAACGTGCTAAAAGAGGGTTGGCTTCCTATGAGAGCACCATGCCAAGGGCTCTTTATTCTATAGTTGTGAATGCGATCAAAGAATTAAGAGAGCTGCGTTAGTTTGATCAACAAATATCACATAACACATTGATAATGCAAATAGCAGGAAACAATACAACAGAAAAAATAAAGGGGGGTGGATTCCCTCCTCTCATGCCTAGTGTACCTGATAAGGTAAGGCTGACTCTACCCTAGGTTATTCTACATGGATGCATGAGGTTGGACTCACTAATGCATCTAGACTCAATTAAGGCTTCGGTTCCTGAACCTTCAGATTGAGGGATCTAAAAAGTAACAAGTCCGTCAATTCCAAGGATCCCAGGTCGGTGGTTCGAGTGATTCCCTGGACACTGCTACGCGCACGTCGAGCCATCGGCCACATGTCCAAGCGAATCGATTTTTAAAGCCCAAATCTCTAGACTTGTGGACTCAAGCCAGAGAGTTTGGGTGATCTCCTAGACAATGTTACGTGCACGTCTTGCCTACGGTCACACGTCTAAGTAGATCGATCCTAATTCCTAAAGGGACGGGTGGGTGACAACCACCAAAAAGATAAAAAGGGTAAAAAGTATCGAATGTACGTATGAAGTGCTCCTTATGAGAGGAGGGAATGTAATATTAACACGCATGGGCTCTAAGGGTGACTGACCCCTCTCCCAAATGCAAAGCGCGGTCGAATAAAGCAAAAAGTAAATAAAACATACATCACATAAGCAACGGAAAGACGAGGAGTGTGTGAGATGCAAAAGAAAAACCTAAAAACTTAGAAAAGAAAAATGCAATCCTAACATCCAAACGCGATGGAATAGAAGGGTTAAATAAAGGAAAAGGTGATTAAGCCTAGTGCTCAGACTCACTAGTGATCCCCAGTGGAGTCGCCAAAATCTGTCGCGTCTTAAAAATCATAAGTAAAAGGGTACTAGTGGGGTCATGACTGTTCGCAGTCCTGAGAAAATGATCCGGTCTGGTGATCCCTTTTTGAAAAGATAGAGTTTTGGAAAAATCGTGCGGTGTGTGAGAAAAATCGGGTTTTAGTGAAAAAGTGTTATTTAGTAGAAAAATTGTATTTTAAAAGAAAATAAGGCCGGACTAAAAAACGTGCGACGTTTTGGGCCAACTAATTTTGAAAAAGGGTTTTAGTTTGAAAAATGGAGTCCACCACTTGGTACTGAGTTAGGGTGGTACCAAGTCACCCCAAAAAATCGTGTAAACAAACAACAATAGAAAAAGTTTAGAAAAAATCATTTAAAACCCTTTTCGACTCCAGGTCTATGAAAAAGAGAGAAAAAGGTCCGGGAGTCACATTTGAAGAAAGGGAAGGCAAAGGCTTGCGCCTAAGGCACCCTTTCAACCTAGCCGAGGCTAGTTGCGAGGTTTAATCAAATTTTCCTAAATTAACCCTAGACTTCTATCGCGTTTGGATGTATCTAAATGAATGCAAATCCTAAGTCTAAATGTGAATATCGGGAGGGTCGAAATGTCTCGTCGAGGCCTGGTCGAGATTATCGCATTAATTGCGAAACCCGAGTCGAGACCTCGAGGGAGTCACGAGTTTTTATGCAAAATGTGATGTCAAAAAGAAAAGAAAATAATAATGTATAGTAAGTGAAGAAAGAAGGTGGGTAATGCAACATGACGGGTACGGGGGACTAATAACTCGTGACTGAATGTTTCTACTCACAGGAGGGGGGAACGGCATGTATGCCACCGCTTCCCACGTGAGTAGGCGACTATTTCTAGTCGAATCACACAAAATGACCTAATTCTAAGTGAATGCAACCTAGATGTCATGCACTGAATATTTATTAAAAATAGATAATAGATAATGAGATAATAATAAAATAAAAATATATACAAATCATGCAAAAATGAAGATTTTCTAAAACATTAGTGTGTGAGATGATATGAAATGCACACGAATGCTCCTAACACTAAAATGTCCTAAGGTCTAGCGTTGGACTAGCCCGTTCTAACAAAATCTCACTACCATTGGACTAGCGAGAAAAAGAATGAAGCCACAACTAGCGTTGGACTAGTGTGGTGACGGAATAACATAAAACATGAATTAAATATTAAAGCGTGAATTAAAAGCAAATTAAACATATAAAGACATATAAAGTCAAGTAGGAGCACATAACAAATAAGCATAATATTCTAGATGCAAAAATCCTAAGGAAAGCGGTAAAAGAAACAAAAACATAAGTACGCAAAAAGCAAATAAACCCTAACTATTACATCGGGGGCTTAATTTACAATTTTAAGAGAGGAAAATAAAAATGCCCTATCTATTACACTTTCTATCTAATTACACAATTCTTGCTAAAATATGAGAAAAATAACCTAACTATTACATTAACTAGCTAAATTCAAAATATTATATTTTTCAAAATAATAATAAAAATTCAAAATTAAATAAATTAAATACGTAAATACGCAAAAAGTATGTAAAATAAGAAACAAACAAATAATAATAAAAATAATGCATAGAATCACATTAGAGCATATTGGGGCACATAAAGAGAAAAATAACAAGAAGTCGGGATACCTCTTTGGAGACCCGGTACCAAAGCTTAAAAACAAACACACAAGTTAAAGGGACAACTATTTAATAAAATAAAGAGTAAAATATGAAATACTAACACATTAGAAGAATGTAAATTATAGCAAGTTGGAGGGGGAAAATAAAAAGTAGAGTAAATTGGGGCCAAATAGTAAATTTAAACTACTCGGGACAAAAATTAAAAATCTACACAAGTCTAGGGGCAAAAATATAAATCAAAGCAAATTTGGGGGGGCACAAACCGCAACTTCCACACAAATGAGGGGGAAAATCGTAAATTCAAACAACCAAAAGGGTAAAAATGAGAATTAAAGCAAACCCAAGGATGAGGTTCGTGGAGATCAAGGTGTGAATGAGTTTAAGGTAGATCCCTTGCAAGGCATAGGAGGTCCAAGGACAAGGTTTAGAACTAAGAGGATGAAGCAAGCAACGCAAGGCCTTCTCACGCAATTGCAAGAAGAGGAAACTACTTGGGCTAGAAATGTGCCAGCTAGGGTGATTACGTATGCTTGGGTTGAAGATGACCTGAAGGGGAGTGAACAAAGTGTCCAAGCCAAGCTGGATAAAGGAGATTTGGTGTTTCTGACCGAGGCCACACCGAGGCCACGCCACAGCCTTACCCACGGCCTTCATCAGAGAGTTGAACCTAGCCAGTCGATGCGAGCCAGACCTTCTGACCAAGGCTGTGCCCAAGGCCATGCCACGGCCTTCATCATAAAGTTGTCCCGAACAAACTGAAGTGGAATAAAGCCTCTGACCAAGGCCGCGAGGACGGCCGCGCCGCGGCCTTCCCCATAAATCACAGACGCATTTTTTCTTTACGGGTTTTTAGTAGAATAATAAGTTGTGTCCCTAATTACAGGGTAGTATCTGTCATAGGATACAGCTAGTGCTAGATATTTTTGGTAATTATCTTTGTAAACCTTTTATAGGGTATTTTATGTAACAAATGAGGGCAGATTATTATTATTGAATGAAGTCAAAATGTGCGTTTTCTCTATCAACTGGTTACCTTTAGTTCTTTGGTAAACAAGAACTACTCTTGTTCTTGGCAAGAAGACCCTGTTAAGATCAAGTCTCTACTTAAGGTTCTTCCAAATTGGTTTGCTCTTCATCTTGTGTGATTGTCAACTAGGTGCCGATTCTATGGGTTGGGTAGGAGTCTAGGTTGCATCTCAAAAGGAAACGATCTTTGGTAGTGTTCAAAGCACCCCAATTCAAGTTGTTCTTGGATTCTTCGACAAGTTACGAAGGGGTCAAGAAGATTGGATTGGTTCTAACGGGATTTCAAGGAGTCTTGGGCATCTCATGACCGTTGTTCGCATCAATTTGTATCAGAGCCAAGGGTTTTCCTTGAATTTTCCAGGTTATCCAAGTCAAATTTTCCTTTAAAAATTTTGGCTATATCCTTTTCTTTGTTTTTCTTGTTATTCGATCTTTGCAATTGTCTTTGATTTGCATTCTTGTGATTTCTTCCTTCTGTATCCTCTTTGATTATCCTTTAGATTGACATCCAATTAGGGTTTTTGTGTTAGGGTTGTTCTTGGTTGTCTAAAACCAAGAATTCTAGGGTTTCTTGTGTGGTTCAATTGTTTGACTTGATAAATTTTCAATTGTTTCCTACTCCATCCTGTGTTGAAATTGTCAAAAAAAAAAAAAAAAGAGGTACTGTTCGTGTAACTGTAGCACGCAACTGTTCATCGGTACTGTAGCGTCACTGTTCGTTCGAAGATTCACTGTTCATTAGGTGAATTTTAGGTTGATTTGTTTTTTTCTTTTGTGTTGGTTGAGTGTGGGTTATCTAGGATTTATTTAAAAAAAAAAAGTCGTGCATTCTCATTGCAAAAGTTTGGCACTTGAAAGAAAAGAACAACAAAAGAATTTTCTGACTTCTTGTGGGTTTGATTGGGTTTTGGTACGAGGAATTACTGGTCATTGTTGTGAAAAGGAAAACTATTGAAAAATCAAGATTTTCACCAAGAGAACCACACACTAGGGGAGTCCTCTTGTGATCTTGCATTCAATTTCGTGTCATTCGATGTCATTGAAATTCTTGGGAACTAATTTGTCCTAAGCAGTTTTCTTTGTTTAAATCCCCCTTGATTGTTTAACTTAGGTCTTTGTTATGTCCAATTGAGCAGGTTCTTTACCAAAGGCTTACAGTGTGACCTCAAAGAGTGGTAAAAGGCTAAGGGGTGAGATTAGCATCAGGAAAAAGCCAATTAATCTTGTGTGAAACACGAGTGCTGAGTGAAATAGCAAGGGTGCGTGTGAGGATAATTTTCTTTCTTATTTTCTAGTATATCTAATCGTGTTTTGTAGGTAAATTCACGATGTCTAACTCTAGTGAGCAGAAACTTGCTAGCATAGAGTTTGCCATTAAGGCTATGCAGGATGAATTTAGGTGCATGTATTCCCGAATAGACGACATTGACTCAGCTGTGAAAGGAAAGGCCAAGGTGTCACGAGGTACCCATGAGGAAGACAACTATTATGGATATGAGTCCGAGGAAGTTATCTCCCACAGAGGAAGGAGGGTACAACAACCAAATCATGACAACAATTTAGGGAACATCAAGATGTCCATTCTCCCTTTCAAGGTTCTAAACAATGCAGAAGCTTACTTGGAATGGGAAAGGAAGGTTGATCAAGTGTTCAAAGTCCACAATTACTCTGAGGAAAAGAAGGTATAGATTGCAGCTGTAGAATTTGCGAAATACACGAGCATTTGGTGGGACCTATTGGTGAAATATAGAAAAAGGTGTGGAGATGAGCCAATTTGGACGTGGGCAGCCATAAAGACCATCATGAGGAAAAGATTCATCCCAAGTCATTATTTTAGAGATCTACACCGAAGGCTTCAAACCTTGAAGCAAGGGACGTCAACTGTGGATGACTACGCAAAGGAGTTGGAGACCCTCATGATCTGGGCTGATGTCCAAGAGGATGAGGAGGCCACCTTGGCTAGATTTCTTGCTGGCCTAAATTCAGAGATTGCTAATGTTGTGGAGCTACACAACTATGTTGAACTTCAAGACTTGGTTGATAAGGCCGAGAAAGTTGAGCAGCAACTCAAATAAAAAAGAGGACGAATCTATTCCAACAGTCAGAATCGGTCCTAATGGAGTAACTCCCGTGAAAGGAGGCCTGAACAGATTAATCAGAAACCAAGGGAGCCTTGGAAGAGAAATGACCCACCCTTTACTAATAAGGGCAAGGTTGAGGTGTCATCCTCCAAACAACCTAGTAAGCGCAAGAATGAAGCACCACCACCAAGACAAAGAGATATCAAGCGCTTCAAGTGTCAAGGTTACGGGCAGATTTTCTCATAGTGTCCTAGTAGAAGAAGTATGATCATCCTGGAAATGGGGACGTGGAGAGTGAGCACTCCAGTGATGAGAAGATGCCACCACTATAGGGGCCCAGTGACGATGAGAATGAGGGCTCGAGGGAAGTTGATTGATAAGTGCTAAAGTGCATTAGTTTTTGTAGGTTTTTGGGGTAGGTTTTTAGGGTTTTTCTATGAGTTTTCCTCTATTTCTTAGCTATTTCTTCTCATTGGTGATTTGAATGCCAAATTGTATAAAGGTGTGATTTACATGTGATTTTGTGTCATTTTTGTAGGGTTTCTACATTGTGTCACCAATTTAGATCAATTTGGATGATAATTGGATAGTACTTTAAGATTATTTGAAGTTGGTGACGAGTTGAAGTCAAGAAATCCTCAAATTGGTGCAAAGAATCAATGGTGGAAGAAGAATGGAAAAGAAATGGGTTTGCAGCTTGGATATGTTTCAGTGTTTTGGCAATAACTCTAGCTAGAGATATTGGATTGAGATTCTTCTTGAGCCATTTTAAAGCTAAGACAATGGTTTACAATTTATATGCAGACATCCAAGTCCAGTTCTCACGTTTTGTTTGTCCAATTTCCAAGTTACTGAAGCACATCTGTACTGTGAGGCAGTTCCGACCAGTTCCTAGTATTTTGACTATATCTCGAGCTACAGACATTCAAATGACTTGATTTTTATTGTGTTAGAAATCTATCGCAAGGGGCTACAACTTTTGTGTTTTGAGAAAAAGCTAATTATGCCGTCTTCAAGGTCAAATCTGACATATAAGTGAAAATTGAGCTTCTATCCGCATCCGCGATGTCACCCGCATCGCGGATGACGCCGTGGATGGGACCAGAAAGTCACGTATTCCATCCATGAACACGGTTGTGTCACGGCTCAGTTAGGAAAACCTATGATTTTCTTTGTTTTGGGTGTAAGGTAATAGCATAGGTAACGCAGCGGAAAAATAAAAGTTTATTACCTTAACCATGAATCTCTTTGACATATCTATATGACTAACAAGGGGGTTTGCATGAAGATTACCTTAAGCACAGAAGATTTCTATGCTTCTAGACAAAGATCCTTCAAAGAAGATGTTAGATCTACCATGAAAAAGCCATCCAAGCGTAGAGCCTCTAACGATATCCACACGAACAACTTCTTTGAGAACCTTATAGGCTTGCTTGCTTTGACTTTTGAGTGCTAGCTCCCTTGAATTATTTAAGAACACAAGAAGAAGAAAAACCTAACAATTAGGAGAGAGTGAGAGAGACGCCTGGAGAGAGAAAGAGGCATGCCTTTTTCTTTCTTCAATTTTCTCTCACTATTTTTCTTTTGTGTTACAATAATAATTCAAGAGTCAAAGCATGAACCTATTTATAGAGGAAGTATTCTAGTCTTTTAGGAAATAAAGCTAATTGGAAATTAAGAAGGCTTAGGCAACTTACTTTAAGCTAACCCTTCTCCTTTAGGAAATCTATTCCATAAGGAAACCAATTAGTTACTTTATTTCTTTTAGGAAACCAATTTCCTGCAAGACTTAGAATATTTATAAATAAGTCCTTTAAGTTAATTTATCTCATAAATTAACCCCATAAATATCTCATACTTATCTTAATTACATTTTAACCCAAAGATTTTGTTCATTATGTGTGTGACCCATTAGGTTCCATTCACGTTGGCAATAAGTATAAATTATAACTCATTAATTGAGCTAGATAAATTAAACACTTTTAATTTATCATTAATTCACTAATTAATCAATTCATGCTTATAGATCATGAGTGGCGTCTAGCAATGCATCATGACCACCCAAGTGAATAGGAAAGTCATATGGTAGACCATACCCTTCAATGAAAATGTTACTGTGTAATTAATATCTTTTCACCACACTATATCCCAATTAGTCTAAAAGTATAGTGCATACTTCTAAATGACTAATTTATATTTTCTTGTTCCAGAAATATAACTCTCCATGATGTATAACCTTGAAACTACTTCCAAGTTATACTATCACTTCTGCAGAAGATTTATGAGTTAATATTTCCAACAAGTGGCCATAAAGGGATATACTCTCCTATTAAGAAGTGGTGAATCCTATATTGATCACTCACTATCTTTCCATGCTTCAAACTATATCCAATCTCTAACCTATGGGCTACCCTTTTACGGGCACCGAGGAATAGAGTCAAAGTATAGCAATCCACACTCAAGATACTATGGTAATCTCAAGTCAAAGGATCACTTACATCATTGCCATTAAGAGTTCAACCATTGGCACTATAGTTGAAACTCTTGGCGGATCAATCCAATGAACTTGTTCTCAAACAAGCATCCACATACCAGCTTAAGTGTCACGCACACCATAGTCAATGAGATCAACTACTACTTACCATAAGTAGAGGCAAAGTATGTGCTAGTCTATCCGCATTAATGATGTCCAATCTCATTAATACTACGACTAGGGATATTTAAGAATATGACTTTATGTATTATAGTCTCATAATTGTAACCCTTACAATCTCTAATACACAGTCAATATTCTAGGGACTTTATCAATCAAACAAGTAACATGGAAATACAAGTACAGATGATAAAGAAAAATACCACATGGATAAATATAACATAAATAAGTGCAAATACAAAACAACTTAAACCATCTTGGTTTTAGGGCATACACTAACATTGGGTGGAATCTTTTAAAAGAAGAACCCTACGTCTTGGGGGGCAATTACACACGCACCAAAAACATCAAAAACACACTTTTGCACACATCTAGAGAGATGTAGAGAGGAAAAAGCAAGAGTAGGGGGACAACTCAAGGGCTTCAATGGTTCAAAACAAGAAGATTTTATCAAGATACAAGGGAGGATTCAAGAGGGCTACATGAGAATGAGCTTTCTCTTTCTTTCTTGTCTTTTGTTAATTGTATTCTTGTACTTATGAATTGGGTTGTTTATGATTTAGATGGGATGAACCCTAAATTCTTATGTCTATGATTTTATTCTTTGTTTAATAAAAGACCCCCTTTGTTTTAGATTTATTCTTGAGTTTATTGGCTATTGAATTGGGAATTGCATGCATCCTTAGATTCAATATTGATTTCATATAGTTGGATTGAGAAATCACCTATTTGATTAGATCATCTCTTGAATAAAGAGGCTTTTGTGGGTTGCTAGAGACAGAATCACATAAGTCTCCCTGGTTAGATTCAAACCTAACCAAAACCATAGAATCTATAGAAACTTAATGCTTCTCTTTGGGGTTTTGATTGAGAAAAGATTCTAATCAATCAACCAAGGGGATAGGGGGTTAATACTTGAGAAAGATTAAGCCTAATTAAGGGATTATAGGTCTAAGTGATTGGGTTATTCATTAATCAAGGTATAGTCTTAGCATGCTTGGTTTATGGTATTCTTCATCTTGATTCGCCTCTACTTTTGTCCATTCTCTCTATTGACTTCTAGATTGCGGTTTGATTAGATAATTTATTTAGTTAATTTGTATTTCTAATTAATTCGCCATTCACTTTGTGAGGTTAGATAATAGAAAGAAGGTTAGTACTAGTACTCACATAGTCCTTGTGGGATCAACACTCGGTACTCCTGTACACTGTACTACTAGGAACGATAGGTGCACTTGCCTAAAGTATCCATAGTATAGCAAAAAGGACTACAATTGATCCACCAAGTGGAGATGTTCTGGTCACCTGCAGGTTCCTTAGCATCCAGCCTAGAGAGGACAGGGAGGAGATGCATAGGGAACACATCTTCCAGACTAGATGTGTTGTCCTAGATAAGGTGTGTAGTGTCATTGTAGATAGTGGTAGCTGTGCAAATGTTGCCTCTGCCCTATTTGTAGAGAAGCTGGGGCTACCTGCCATCAAGCATCCCAAGCCCTATTACTTGCAATGGTGACAGATCATGGTGACATTAAAGTGGCAAAGCAAGTGATGGTGTCCTTTGCCATAGGAGGGTATGTGGATGAGATCTTGTCCGATGTTATACCGATACATGCTTGCCATATTTTGTTCATGCGACTGTAGCAATTTGATAGGAAAGTGATTTATGATGGGTCTAAGAACACCTATTGGTTGACTTGGAAGAAGAGGGAGTATGTGTTGAAGCCGTTGAAGCCATTTGAGGCTTATACAGATCAAGCAAGGATCTCCCAAGAACGTAAAATGAGAGAAAAGCAACAAAGTGTGAGTGAAGAAGAAAAATAAGAGAGATGGCGAGTTTGAAGAAAAGAGCGAAGAGTTGAGAGGAAAAAGAGAGAAAAATAAAAGAGAGATTGTGTTGAAAGAAAAGAGGAAAGCGAGTGCATTTGCAGAAAAAGGAGAGGTCAAGAGTGCAATATAGTGTCGCGTCCTAAAAAATCGTAAGCAAAGGGTACTAGTGAGGTCGTTGACTGTTGCGTCCCGAAAAGACGGTCCGGTCCGAGACCCTTTTCAAAAAGCAAGTTTTTGGGAAAAATCATGCGCGTGTGTGAAAATTGAGTTTTTATTGAAAAAGTGTTATTCAAGAATAATAATAAAAATAAGGCCGGGACTAAAAAAATGCGACAGTTTTGGCCAAATAATTTTGAAAAAGGGTTTTGTTTTGAAAATGGAGTTGCCACTTGGTATTGAGTTAGGGTGTACCAAGTCACCCGAAAAATCATTTAACAAAACAAAACTAAAATTTTAGAAAAATCATTTAAAAGCCTTTTCCAACTCCGGTCTACAAAAAATGAGAGAAAAAGGTCCGAGAGTCACATTTGAAGAAAGGGAAGGCAAAGGCTTGCGCCTAAGGCACCCTTTCAACCTAGCCTAGGCTAGTTGCGTGGTTTAATAAAAATTTCCTAAATTAACCCTAAATTCTATTGCTTTTTAGATGTATCTAAATGAATGCAAATCCTAAGTCTAAATGTGAGTATTGAGAGGTCGAAATGTTCCATTGAGGCTTGGTCGGAATTATCGCATTAATTGCGAAACCCGAGTCGAGACCTCGAGGGAGTCACGAGTTTTTATGCAAAATATGATGCAAAAAGGAAGGAAAATAATAATATATAGTAAGTGAAGAAAGAAGATGGGTATGCAACATGACGGGTGCGGGAGACTAATAGCTCGTGACTGAATGTTTCTACTCACGGAGGGAGAACGGCCTGTACGCCACTGCTTCCCACGTGAGTAGGCGACTTTCTAGTCGGATCAGACAAATGTCCTAAAGTCTAAGTGAAATGCAACCTAGATGTTATGCATTTTAAAAATGTGTTAAAATAATAATAATAATAATAATAATAATAATAATAATAATAATAATAATAGTAATAATTAAATTATGACAAATGGAAAGAAAACTAAAAGTGTGTGAAATGAGGTGTGAAATGCATACGAATGCACCTAACACTAAAATGTCCTAAGGGTCTAGCATTGAACTAGCCCGTTCTAAAAATCCCACT
This sequence comes from Mitragyna speciosa, assembly GCA_024721245.1. NCBI lineage: Eukaryota > Viridiplantae > Streptophyta > Magnoliopsida > Gentianales > Rubiaceae > Mitragyna > Mitragyna speciosa. Next base: position 13,728,208 of record CM045560.1, on the reverse strand, counting down.
AGCATTGGACTAGTGGGAAAAGAAAGAAGCCACAACTACCATTGGACTAGCGTGGTGACGGAATTCTATAGATCATGAATTAAATATTAAAGCATGAATTATAAACAAATTAAACATATAAAAACATATAAGATCACATAGGAGCACATAACACATAAGCATAATATTCTAGATGCAAAAATTCTAAGGAAAGTGGTAAAAGAAATAAACACATAAGCACGCAAAAGCAAATAAATCTTAACTATTACACCGGGGGGGGCTGAATTTACAATTTAAGGGGGGCAATTAAAAATGCCCTATCTATTACATTTTCTATCTAATTACATGATTTTTGCTAAAATATGAGAAAAATAATCTAACTATTACATTGACTAGCTAAATACAAAATATAATATTTTTTCATAATAATAAAAATTCAAAATTAAATAAGTTAAAATACGTAAATACGCAAAAAGGTATGTAAAATAAGAAATAAACAAATAATAATGCATAAAATCACATTAGAGCATATTAGAGCACACAAGAGGAAAAATAACAAGAAGTCGGGATACCTCTTTGGAGACCCAGTACTAAAAATACTAATCAAAATGAACAAACAAGTCAAGGAACCTTGATATAAACAAATAAAAACCAAAATATAAATATTGACAAAATTGGGACAAAATGTAGAGTCTAACAACTAAGGGGACTAAAACAATACTTCTAGCAAACCTAGGGACTTAGAATAAAATTCCAGCAACATAAGAATTGGGTCCCAAAATTCCAGCAATGTTCAATGGGCTTAGAAAAAATTCCAGCAAGTATGGTACTTAAAATTAAAATTCCAGCAAGTGGGAGAGGTGAAAACAATAAATTCCAGCAAGTATAAGGATTACAAATGCAACCTACAGCAAGCCTAGGGGTAAACATGCAAACTAAAGCAAATTGGGGGGAGTCAATTTATAAATAGTAGGGACTAAATCGCAGAATAAAAAAATGCTCCATGTCATGGTGACAAAAACAAGTCCTGGGGGGCCAAAACATGAATATACACTCTATGAGGAAATAAACGTAAGAATAAGAGATCCAAACTAAAGTAAAAGTAAAATCAACTCACTTAAATTAATTCAGCTAATTAACTTGATTAAATAATCAAAACTAAATCAAGACAAGTAAAAAAAGACCAAGAAATTAATTAAATTAAATAAAAAAACTCAGACTTAGTTTCCTCTAATCCCTTTTAAGTGGCTAAATTAAATATTTAATCAAAACCAAGCTAAACAAAATTAAACTAAAAAAATAGACAATTAAATAAATGAAATAACCACATCAAAAATCAAGATTAAAACCTTAATTGCTAACCTGTGTTTTTTGGTTAATTAATCAAATTAACAATCAAACAACACTATAAGCAAATACCAAAATCTATCAATTTCTAAAAAACTAGAAAAAATAACCAGACATTAAAATTCATTAATCAAAATAACACCAAAATCCCTTATTCCCCATTCGGTTCTACTAAAAGCCTTAAATAAAAATTTCCCCAACTCAGTTCCTTCTTTTTCCATAAAACAATTTTTTATATTTCACTTTCCATCCCTATTCTCTCTTTTCTTTTTCCCATTTCTTCTTCTTTTATGGCCTATCTCTGAATCCTGATTCTCTCTCCCTCTTCTTTCTCACGCCTTGACTCTCTTTGCTCTCTTTTCCTCTCTGTTCCCCTTTGTTCTTTCTTTCCTTTCTTCAATCCGTCTCTTCTCCAGCTCCATTCTCTCTGTTCTTTCTCTCATTCCATTCTCTTCCCTTCCTCTGCTCTCCAATCTCACCACCTTTCTTCTTTTGGGCTTTCTCTAATCTCTCTTCTTCTGCTCTCTCTATCACTCTCTCTCTTATTTCTCTTTCTTTCTCCAGCTTTCTTGTTGCTATTTCTCTTTTTACTTTCTATTCTCTCTCTCTCCCCCTCTTTTTCTCAAAAGAGCGAATCAAATTTATCATCAATCCAACAAACCCATACAAAATTGGAACGATTAAACATGGCAAAGCAAGAAATTGAAAGAAAAGGTTTAGAGCATTACCTAAATTCAGCGAGGTAGTGAGCAATCTGACGATATTCGGTGATGCCAACAATTGATGATGGTGCCCTGGAGGACAGACGGCAAGCTGCCCTGGTTGCAGTCGACGGCTGACTTTGTGATTTCGTTTCTGGTGGTTCGGCCGGCAGATGATGAGGGTTGTGGGTTTATGGCCAGAGATACTAGCTACTGACTAATTTCTTTGTGATTATGGCTGGGTGTTTTGGTTATTGATATTGCTGTTGTTGTGCTTGAGGATGGAACTGTGTTTTGGGCAAAGAAGGTTGTGATGATAATTGGCTATCCAGTGGTGATGGTAGTGGCGAGCTGATTGGACGGAATTGCTAGTTGATTTCTGTACTTATGACGGTGGTAGAGTGATAGTTGGGCAGCTAGTTTGGGTGTGGCTTGCCTAAGGGTGTGGGTGGTGTAGAATTTTGGCTGTGTAAGGTTCTGTTTTCACTTGTAGATTACCAACAAGAAAGGGAGGCTTGGGCTGTTTTGGAGTCTGAGCTGCAATTGTATTCTGCAGGGAGTGGAGTTTGATTGCAGTGGTGGATTTTGGTAGGAATTGAGTGGCATGGTGGCACGAAAAGGGTTATTTTGGTGGTTTAGGGGGTTGACCAATGAGGGTAATGACTTGGGATGGCAGAGAGTAGTTAAGGAGTGGATTCTGCAGATTGGTGGTATGGAAGCCACTAGGAGGTGATAATGGTGGAGGATAATGGCGACTAGGCATTTTGTTGATGATTTATTGGTGTTTTTTTCTACAGGTTCTGGGCTTTGTGGAGGTTGAATTTGGATAGTGGGGGAAGCTGGTTGTGGCCAATTGATAGATGTGGGAGTTGCGGTTCATAATTGAAGAAGACAGTGAAGGCAAGCCAGTAGCTTGAGAGCTCTTGGTGATGGTTTACGTTGGGCTGTATTTCTGTAGCTGATGGTGATGAAATAGGGGGTTGTGGGACTATTTAATTGGTTGTGCTGGTGTTGCCAAGGAATTGGTGATGATCTCCTGCAATGGTGGATGATGAATGTGTTATTATTGTAACTGTGTGATTTTCTGGTTGTCTGTAGATGGAAGATGGGTGGGCTAGGATGGCTTTGTGTGTTGTTTTGGTTGATAGAAGACCCAGGAAGTGGTGTTTGTTGGGTTGATTTGGTGAAGCTACTGGTGGTGATTGGAAGGAATTGGCTATCGATTATTGTGGGAGTAGGGGGCAGTTTGGTTTTCTTGTGGCTCGAGGTAGATTGTAGGGCTGGTCATGGAGTGGATTCTGCAGGTTTTGAATTGTGCTTCAGATATGAATGTGTGTATGTTTGTGTTTGCTGACTGTGTGTGTTGCTGACTCTCTGTGTGTGTGAAATTCTGACTGTGCATGTGTGTGTGTGTAACTACGTGTTTATCTGTGTGTGTTAATGTTTGTGTATGTGTATGTTTTGTGTGTTGTGTGTGAGTGTGGCGTGTAAATTGCATGTGAATTGTGTGTGAGTTAGTGTGTGTACTGTGTGCCTGGCTGTGTGTGTAAATGTGTGTGAGAGAGAGTGAGTAGTGTGTGAGAGAGAAAATGAATAGGAAGTGGAAATGTGTGTAGTGTGTGAGATTCTGATTGTGTATGTGAGTGTGTGTGTGGCTGTGTGGAATAGTAAGATTTTTTCTCTCGCTTGCCTACACCTTCAACTTTCTGGGACTTTGAATTTTGAATGGCCGTTTGGCCATCTGGTTGAGGTTCTCCGGTGGATCTCTCTGGTTCCAGCTAGTATGGTCGAGGGGCCATCCATGGTGGGTGATCAACCTACTGTTTCGATGGAGAAGAAGACTTTTGCCTAGCTTTTTTCTGTGCCTATTTCATCACCTATTCAAATCAAGAAACCAGCACTTCACAAAGGTGCTCCAACAATTTTCTTCTCTCACGATGACATCCAAAAACTAGTCTGCACCATTGAATCTAGCACTAGTTGGGAAGTTCTCCCATGGACGACCCAAACTGGAGGATATCAGGAAATTCCTGACTTCTCTTGATTTGAAGGGTGCTTAGCCAAGTAGGGCACATGGATGCGAGGCATGTCCTCATCCGTTGTGCTTCTGAAGCAGATTTTCATCACATGTGGGCTAGGGGTATTATGGTTTGTTGGTAAATTCTAGATGCGTGTGTTTAAATGGACGTCAAGTTTTCATGTTAGCAGAGAGTCCTCGCTTGCTCCGGTTTGGATCTCGTTACCAGGACTGCCACTACATTTCTATGAAAAACACTCCTTGTTCTCGATAGTTAATGCAACTTGGGAGACCCATGTTTGTCGATGCTCCTACCCTGAAATTATCTAGACCTAGTGTGGCTAGAATTTGTGTTGAAATAGATCTCCTAAGGGCTTTACCAGATAAGGTGTGGATTGGACTTGAGAATTCATTGGATGGGTTTGGCAACTAGTGGAGATTGAGAATAAACCAGACTATTGTTCCCACTGTTGGCATTTGGGCCGTGCAAAGAGGCGTGCCAGAAGCATCTGTTGGCTGGTAAGACAGATGCTCAGCAAGTGCAGAAAAGCCAATCTGTCCAAAGAGAAACAGACTACTGGACAATCTTCGCTTCAAAACGTGGGTCAATGGGTGGTTGTGAATAAGCAATCAGCTGATAATGCAACTGATGGAGGGCAGACCTCTAGAGTGGATAAACAGTCTTCTGATCCCAGTGATATAAGGACGCCACAAAATGCTGAGGAAGTAACAGGCAAATCTGATCAAGAAAAGCTAGCGACAGGGAGCATACAAGTTGTCTGGAAGGGAATCAAGCAGATTCTCACATCTCGGAGGTTGCTCCAATTGACCTGGGAACCAGTAACATGGAGCATAACGTAGTGCATGGGAAATCAAGAATCATTCTACTGAAGTTCTGCTTCCAGAAGTTCAGGTTCCTATAGGACTAGACCCTCCTCTTTTGGTGCATGATGAGAATGACTTTGCAGGACTTGCAACTGGAACTGTCTTCCAGCTATTGCTGGTAATCTTTCCCCCAGAGGTCCAGCTGTTATGGACTCAAATCCAGACATAGAGATGCATCATGCCATTATATCTAAGGATGATTCCTTTGAAGAAGGCAAGGTTAGGAAGAAAGGCTCAAGGGTGGTGGCTACATCAGATAGAATGCTTCGGTCCTCAACAAAAAATTCAGGTAATTCCTTCCAGGTTTTATCTGATGATTAACTCTCTTTTCTGGAATATCAGAGGGTTGTCCTAAGCCCTCTCATCTTCGTCGCCTTGAAGCATTTAATCAGGCAATATAAGATTCAGATTTTAAGCATATGTGAAATGAAAGTTGATCAACTCAGGTTGAAATCTTCCGGTTGTTGCTACATTTTGATTATGCTTATGCCAATACTTCTAATTCGGTGTGGGTGTTTTTCAATAAGGATTTTTCTGCTTCTGTGGTGGGTGAGGGTCCGCAGCATCTCTCCCTCTTATTTCAACATAATGTTTTTCCGGTCCCTACTGTGTTCTCCTTTGTACACGCTGCTTGCACCAAGGAAGATAGACGCTCCTTATGGACTGGTCTGTTGTCTGACATGCCTTTACAAGGTCCATGGCTTGTGTGTGGTGACTTTAATGTTGCAGTGGATAGCTCGGAGAAGAAAGGGGGTCGTCCTTTTCATTTTTCTGAAGCAATGGATTTTAATCAGTTCTCGGCTTCGGCTGGTTTGCATGATGGTGGGTTCTCTGGTCCCTCTTTCACCTGGTGCAACAATCGTTACGGAAGAGCTAGGATATGGAAAAGAATTGACCGCCTGTTATTGAATATGCCCTGCTTGGATGCTGGCCTAAATTTCTCGGTTACTCACCTCCCTCGAGATCCGTCGGATCACTCTCCTTTGTTGATCACAGCCAAGACGTTGTTGGATAGCAAACCTCGACCCTTTCGTTTCATTAATGCATGGATTAATGGACCAGGATTCATGGAGCTTATCAAGGAATCTTGGCAACAACAATGTGTTGCCCATCCTATTACATCAATATGTTTAAAGCTGAAGAGGTTACGGGGAAAGATCCAGCAATGGAATAGAGACAGTTTTGGTAATATACGTTCAACGATTAAGAATGCCGAAAGAGGAGCTGGTCCAGGCTGAAGCCCAACTGCAAATGGATGGTTCGGATGAGAATCAAGAGAGGCTTAATGTTATTCGTGCTCGTTTGAGGAGTGCTTTAAGAGTGGAAGAGAGTTATTGGAAACAAAAAGCTAGGGTCAAATGGCTGAATGTTGGTGATAGGAACACTAAATTTTTCCATTCTATCGTCAAGCATCGTCATGCTAGGTCCTTTATACACAGGATACAAAATAGGGAGGGCACTTGGTTAACTGAGGAATCTGACATCATGGTTGAAGCGGTAAAGTTTTATTCATCCTTGTTCACTGCTGAAACGGTTGTTGGGGGTGAATATAGGTTGGAGAATATTATTCCAAAGGTTCTTTCAGTCCAAGACAATGAAAGATTGGAAGCTCTTCCTTCCCTTGATGAAGTGCGTAATGTTGTATTTAATATGGATGGTGATAGCGCTCCTGGACCGGATGGATTTACTGGTAAATTTTTTTCGTATGCTTGGGATGTTGTGGGTGTGGATGTTCATCAAGCAGTATTGAGCTTTTTCTGTGGTGCAGAGTTGCCAAGATCAGTTACAGCGACCTCTATTGTTTTGATCCCAAAGGTTAAAAATCCAAGAGACTTTGGTCAATTTAGACCAATTAGTCTTTGTAATTTCTTGAATAAAATTTTTTCCAGGTTGTTGGCAGACAGATTGGCCCCTTTTTTGCCTCGTATCATATCCTCTAATCAAAGTGGTTTGTTAGAGGAAGATTGATATCAGATAACTATCTGCTTGCTCAAGAGATCATCTCGGGTATTGGTAAACCGAATAGGGGTGGTAATGTGGTGATCAAGCTAGATATGATGAAGGCATATGATAGAGTGAATTGGGTTTTCTTAACTAGGGTGTTGAGAGCCTTTGGTTTTGGCGAATGTTGGATTGATATGGTTTGGCGTCTCATATCTAACACGTGGTTTTCGGTGTTGATTAATGGTTCGGCATGTGGATTCTTCAAAGGTTCTCGGGGCATTCGACAGGGAGATCCATTGTCTCCAGCTTTATTTATTATTGGTGCTGAGGTCTTGACCAGGCTATTGAATAGCCTTTTTGACAATTCCCGGTTTCATGGTTTTAATCTCCCTAGGGGGTGCCCCAAAGTCAATCATTTGAGTTATGCTGATGATGTGTTAATTTTTTCCAGTGGTTCTACTCATTCTTTGAAGTTGGTTATGAGAGTAATTGCTACATATGAGGAGATGTCAGGCCAAAAAATCAATGCTTCCAAGAGCTGTTTCATGACCCATCAGAGAATTTCAAGGTGAAAAAGTCAGCCATTACACGGTTAACTGGGTTTGCTAACAAGGATTTTCCTATTAAATACCTTGGTTTTCCTCTTTTATTGAGAAGAAAGAGGAAACATTTTTTCCTGGATATTTGCACTTCGGTGTTAAGTAGGGTGCTTTCTTGGAAGACCAAGCTGTTGTCAATGGTGCAGTAAATTACTTTGATTAAATCTGTGTTATTCAGTCTTTACCTGTTTACCTTCCTGATAGCTGCATCTCCTTCCCTTTCCATTCTGAGGACATTGGAGAGTAAGCTTTGGCAAAATTTCTATGGGCGAGAATGATGGTGACGCCAAGTATCATGGGATCAAATGGAAAAGACTATGCATCCGTTGAGGTAGGTGGAGTTGGTTTTAGGTTGCTTGCAGGAGATTTTGACAGCCTTTCTCCATCAAATTATGATGGCGTTTTCGCCAAGGTAACTCTTTATGGTCAACTTTCATGTTAGCCAAGTATTGCTTGAAG
>CM045560.1:13686279-13720177 GCA_024721245.1 Mitragyna speciosa | reverse complement strand
AAACTGAAGTGGAATAAAGCCTCTGACCAAGGCCGCGAGGACGGCCGCGCCGCGGCCTTCCCCATAAATCACAGACGCATTTTTTCTTTACGGGTTTTTAGTAGAATAATAAGTTGTGTCCCTAATTACAGGGTAGTATCTGTCATAGGATACAGCTAGTGCTAGATATTTTTGGTAATTATCTTTGTAAACCTTTTATAGGGTATTTTATGTAACAAATGAGGGCAGATTATTATTATTGAATGAAGTCAAAATGTGCGTTTTCTCTATCAACTGGTTACCTTTAGTTCTTTGGTAAACAAGAACTACTCTTGTTCTTGGCAAGAAGACCCTGTTAAGATCAAGTCTCTACTTAAGGTTCTTCCAAATTGGTTTGCTCTTCATCTTGTGTGATTGTCAACTAGGTGCCGATTCTATGGGTTGGGTAGGAGTCTAGGTTGCATCTCAGAAGGAAACGATCTTTGGTAGTGTTCAAAGCACCCCAATTCAAGTTGTTCTTGGATTCTTCGACAAGTTACGAAGGGGTCAAGAAGATATGGATTGTTCTAACGGGATTTCAAGGAGTCTTGGGCATCTCATGACCGTTGTTCGCATCAATTTGTATCAGAGCCAAGGGTTTTCCTTGAATTTTCCAGGTTATCCAAGTCAAATTTTCCTTTAAAAATTTTGGCTATATCCTTTTCTTTGTTTTCTTGTTATTCGATCTTGCAATTGTCTTTGATTTGCATTCTTGTGATTTCTTCCTTCTGTATCCTCTTTGATTATCCTTTAGATTGACATCCAATTAGGGTTTTTGTGTTAGGGTTGTTCTTGGTTGTCTAAACCAAGAATTCTAGGGTTTCTTGTGTGGTTCAATTGTTTGACTTGATAAATTTTCAATTGTTTCCTACTCCATCCTGTGTTGAAATTGTCAAAAAATAAAAAAAAAAAAAGAGGTACTGTTCGTGTAACTGTAGCACGCAACTGTTCATCGGTACTGTAGCGTCACTGTTCGTTCGAAGATTCACTGTTCATTAGGTGAATTTTAGGTTGATTTGTTTTTTTCTTTTGTGTTGGTTGAGTGTGGGTTATCTAGGATTTATTTAAAAAAAAAAAAGTCGTGCATTCTCATTGCAAAATTTGGCACTTGAAAGAAAAAGAACAACAAAAGAATTTTCTGACTTCTTGTGGGTTTGATTGGGTTTTGGTACGAGGAATTACTGGTCATTGTTGTGAAAAGGAAAACTATTGAAAAATCAAGATTTTCACCAAGAGAACCACACACTAGGGAGTCCTCTTGTGATCTTGCATTCAATTTCGTGTCATTCGATGTCATTGAAATTCTTGGGAACTAATTTGTCCTAAGCAGTTTTCTTTGTTTTAAATCCCCCTGGATTGTTTAACTTAGGTCTTTGTTATGTCCAATTGAGCAGGTTCTTTACCAAAGGCTTACAGTGTGACCTCAAGAGTGGTAAAAGGCTAAGGGGTGAGATTAGCATCAGGAAAAAGCCAATTAATCTTGTGTGAAACACGAGTGCTGAGTGAAATAGCAAGGGTGCGTGTGAGGATAATTTTCTTTCTTATTTTCTAGTATATCTAATCGTGTTTTGTAGGTAAATTCACGATGTCTAACTCTAGTGAGCAGAAACTTGCTAGCATAGAGTTTGCCATTAAGGCTATGCAGGATGAATTTAGGTGCATGTATTCCCGAATAGACGACATTGACTCAGCTGTGAAAGGAAAGGCCAAGGTGTCACGAGGTACCCATGAGGAAGACAACTATTATGGATATGAGTCCGAGGAAGTTATCTCCCACAGAGGAAGGAGGGTACAACAACCAAATCATGACAACAATTTAGGGAACATCAAGATGTCCATTCTCCCTTTCAAGGTTCTAAACAATGCAGAAGCTTACTTGGAATGGGAAAGGAAGGTTGATCAAGTGTTCAAAGTCCACAATTACTCTGAGGAAAAGAAGGTATAGATTGCAGCTGTAGAATTTGCGAAATACACGAGCATTTGTGGGACCTATTGGTGAAATATAGAAAAAGGTGTGGAGATGAGCCAATTTGGACGTGGGCAGCCATAAAGACCATCATGAGGAAAAGATTCATCCCAAGTCATTATTTTAGAGATCTACACCGAAGGCTTCAAACCTTGAAGCAAGGGACGTCAACTGTGGGATGACTACTGCAAAGAGTTGGAGACCCTCATGATCTGGGCTGAATGTCCAAGAGGATGAGGAGGCCACCTTGGCTAGATTTCTTGCTGGCCTAAATTCAGAGATTGCTAATGTTGTGGAGCTACACAACCTATGTTGAACTTCAAGACTTGGTTGATAAGGCCGAGAAAGTTGAGCAGCAAACTCAAATAAAAAAGAGGACGAATCTATTCCAACAGTCAGAATCGGTCCTAATGGAGTAACTCCCGTGAAAGGAGGCCTGAACAGATTAATCAGAAACCAAGGGAGCCTTGGAAGAGAAATGACCCACCCTTTACTAATAAGGGCAAGGTTGAGGTGTCATCCTCCAAACAACCTAGTAAGCGCAAGAATGAAGCACCACCACCAAGACAAAGAGATATCAAGCGCTTCAAGTGTCAAGGTTACGGGCAGATTTTCTCATAGTGTCCTAGTAGAAGAAGTATGATCATCCTGGAAATGGGGACGTGGAGAGTGAGGCACTCCAGTGATGAGAAGATGCCACCACTATAGGGGCCCAGTGACGATGAGAATGAGGGCTCGAGGGAAGTTGATTGATAAGTGCTAAAGTGCATTAGTTTTTGTAGGTTTTTGGGGTAGGTTTTTAGGGTTTTTCTATGAGTTTTCCTCTATTTCTTAGCTATTTCTTCTCATTGGTGATTTGAATGCCAAATTGTATAAAGGTGTGATTTACATGTGATTTTGTGTCATTTTTGTAGGGTTTCTACATTGTGTCACCAATTTAGATCAATTTGGATGATAATTGGATAGTACTTTAAGATTATTTGAAGTTGGTGACGAGTTGAAGTCAAGAAATCCTCAAATTGGTGCAAAGAATCAATGGTGGAAGAAGAATGGAAAAGAAATGGGTTTGCAGCTTGGATATGTTTCAGTGTTTTGGCAATAACTCTAGCTAGAGATATTGGATTGAGATTCTTCTTGAGCCATTTTAAAGCTAAGACAATGGTTTACAATTTATATGCAGACATCCAAGTCCAGTTCTCACGTTTTGTTTGTCCAATTTCCAAGTTACTGAAGCACATCTGTACTGTGAGGCAGTTCCGACCAGTTCCTAGTATTTTGACTATATCTCGAGCTACAGACATTCAAATGACTTGATTTTTATTGTGTTAGAAATCTATCGCAAGGGGCTACAACTTTTGTGTTTTGAGAAAAAGCTAATTATGCCGTCTTCAAGGTCAAATCTGACATATAAGTGAAAATTGAGCTTCTATCCGCATCCAGCGACGTCACCCGCATCGCGGATGACGCCGTGGATGGGACCAGAAAGTCACGTATTCCATCCATGAACACGGTTGTGTCACGGCTCAAGTTACGAAAACCTATGATTTTCTTTGTTTTGGGTGTAAGGTAATAGCATAGGTAACGCAGCGGAAAAATAAAAGTTTATTACCTTAACCATGAATCTCTTTGACATATCTATATGACTAACAAGGGGGTTTGCATGAAGATTACCTTAAGCACAGAAGATTTCTATGCTTCTAGACAAAGATCCTTCAAAGAAGATGTTAGATCTACCATGAAAAAGCCATCCAAGCGTAGAGCCTCTAACGATATCCACACGAACAACTTCTTTGAGAACCTTATAGGCTTGCTTGCTTTGACTTTTGAGTGCTAGCTCCCTTGAATTATTTAAGAACACAAGAAGAAGAAAAACCTAACAATTAGGAGAGAGTGAGAGAGACGCCTGGAGAGAGAAAGAGGCATGCCTTTTTCTTTCTTCAATTTTCTCTCACTATTTTTCTTTTGTGTTACAATAATAATTCAAGAGTCAAAGCATGAACCTATTTATAGAGGAAGTATTCTAGTCTTTTAGGAAATAAAGCTAATTGGAAATTAAGAAGGCTTAGGCAACTTACTTTAAGCTAACCCTTCTCCTTTAGGAAATCTATTCCATAAGGAAACCAATTAGTTACTTTATTTCTTTTAGGAAACCAATTTCCTGCAAGACTTAGAATATTTATAAATAAGTCCTTTAAGTTAATTTATCTCATAAATTAACCCCATAAATATCTCATACTTATCTTAATTACATTTTAACCCAAAGATTTTGTTCATTATGTGTGTGACCCATTAGGTTCCATTCACGTTGGCAATAAGTATAAATTATAACTCATTAATTGAGCTAGATAAATTAAACACTTTTAATTTATCATTAATTCACTAATTAATCAATTCATGCTTATAGATCATGAGTGGCGTCTAGCAATGCATCATGACCACCCAAGTGAATAGGAAAGTCATATGGTAGACCATACCCTTCAATGAAAATGTTACTGTGTAATTAATATCTTTTCACCACACTATATCCCAATTAGTCTAAAAGTATAGTGCATACTTCTAAAATGACTAATTTATATTTTCTTGTTCCAGAAATATAACTCTCCATGATGTATAACCTTGAAACTACTTCCAAGTTATACTATCACTTCTGCAGAAGATTTATGAGTTAATATTTCCAACAAGTGGCCATAAAGGGATATACTCTCCTATTAAGAAGTGGTGAATCCTATATTGATCACTCACTATCTTTCCATGCTTCAAACTATATCCAATCTCTAACCTATGGGCTACCCTTTTACGGGCACCGAGGAATAGAGTCAAAGTATAGCAATCCACACTCAAGATACTATGGTAATCTCAAGTCAAAGGATCACTTACATCATTGCCATTAAGAGTTCAACCATTGGCACTATAGTTGAAACTCTTGGCGGATCAATCCAATGAACTTGTTCTCAAACAAGCATCCACATACCAGCTTAAGTGTCACGCACACCATAGTCAATGAGATCAACTACTACTTACCATAAGTAGAGGCAAAGTATGTGCTAGTCTATCCGCATTAATGATGTCCAATCTCATTAATACTACGACTAGGGATATTTAAGAATATGACTTTATGTATTATAGTCTCATAATTGTAACCCTTACAATCTCTAATACACAGTCAATATTCTAGGGACTTTATCAATCAAACAAGTAACATGGAAATACAAGTACAGATGATAAAGAAAAATACCACATGGATAAATATAACATAAATAAGTGCAAATACAAAACAACTTAAACCATCTTGGTTTTAGGGCATACACTAACATTGGGTGGAATCTTTTAAAAGAAGAACCCTACGTCTTGGGGGGCAATTACACACGCACCAAAAACATCAAAAACACACTTTGCACACATCTAGAGAGGTAGAGAGGAAAAAGCAAGAGTAGGGGGACAACTCAAGGGCTTCAATGGTTCAAAACAAGAAGATTTTATCAAGATACAAGGGAGGATTCAAGAGGGCTACATGAGAATGAGCTTTCTCTTTCTTTCTTGTCTTTTGTTAATTGTATTCTTGTACTTATGAATTGGGTTGTTTATGATTTAGATGGGATGAACCCTAAATTCTTATGTCTATGATTTTATTCTTTGTTTAATAAAAGACCCCCTTTGTTTTAGATTTATTCTTGAGTTTATTGGCTATTGAATTGGGAATTGCATGCATCCTTAGATTCAATATTGATTTCATATAGTTGGATTGAGAAATCACCTATTTGATTAGATCATCTCTTGAATAAAGAGGCTTTTGTGGGTTGCTAGAGACAGAATCACATAAGTCTCCCTGGTTAGATTCAAACCTAACCAAAACCATAGAATCTATAGAAACTTAATGCTTCTCTTTGGGGTTTTGATTGAGAAAAGATTCTAATCAATCAACCAAGGGGATAGGGGGTTAATACTTGAGAAAGATTAAGCCTAATTAAGGGATTATAGGTCTAAGTGATTGGGTTATTCATTAATCAAGGTATAGTCTTAGCATGCTTGGTTTATGGTATTCTTCATCTTGATTCGCCTCTACTTTTGTCCATTCTCTCTATTGACTTCTAGATTGCGGTTTGATTAGATAATTTATTTAGTTAATTTGTATTTCTAATTAATTCGCCATTCACTTTGTGAGGTTAGATAATAGAAAGAAGGTTAGTACTAGTACTCACATAGTCCTTGTGGGATCAACACTCGGTACTCCTGTACACTGTACTACTAGGAACGATAGGTGCACTTGCCTAAAGTATCCATAGTATAGCAAAAAGGACTACAATTGATCCACCAAGTGGAGATGTTCTGGTCACCTGCAGGTTCCTTAGCATCCAGCCTAGAGAGGACAGGGAGGAGATGCATAGGGAACACATCTTCCAGACTAGATGTGTTGTCCTAGATAAGGTGTGTAGTGTCATTGTAGATAGTGGTAGCTGTGCAAATGTTGCCTCTGCCCTATTTGTAGAGAAGCTGGGGCTACCTGCCATCAAGCATCCCAAGCCCTATTACTTGCAATGGTGACAGATCATGGTGACATTAAAGTGGCAAAGCAAGTGATGGTGTCCTTTGCCATAGGAGGGTATGTGGATGAGATCTTGTCCGATGTTATACCGATACATGCTTGCCATATTTTGTTCATGCGACTGTAGCAATTTGATAGGAAAGTGATTTATGATGGGTCTAAGAACACCTATTGGTTGACTTGGAAGAAGAGGGAGTATGTGTTGAAGCCGTTGAAGCCATTTGAGGCTTATACAGATCAAGCAAGGATCTCCCAAGAACGTAAAATGAGAGAAAAGCAACAAAGTGTGAGTGAAGAAGAAAAATAAGAGAGATGGCGAGTTTGAAGAAAAGAGCGAAGAGTTGAGAGGAAAAAGAGAGAAAAATAAAAGAGAGATTGTGTTGAAAGAAAAGAGGAAAGCGAGTGCATTTGCAGAAAAAGGAGAGGTCAAGAGTGCAATATAGTGTCGCGTCCTAAAAAATCGTAAGCAAAGGGTACTAGTGAGGTCGTTGACTGTTGCGTCCCGAAAAGACGGTCCGGTCCGAGACCCTTTTCAAAAAGCAAGTTTTTGGGAAAAATCATGCACGTGTGTGAAAATTGAGTTTTTATTGAAAAAGTGTTATTCAAGAAAAATAATAAAAATAAGGCCGGGACTAAAAAAATGCGACAGTTTTGGCCAAATAATTTTGAAAAAGGGTTTTATTTTGAAAAATGGAGTCGCCACTTGGTACTTGAGTTAGGGTGTACCAAGTCACCCGAAAAAATCAGTTTAACAAAACAAAAATAAAATTTTAGAAAAATCATTTAAAACCCTTTTCGACTCCGGTCTACGAAAAACGAGAGAAAAAGGTCCGAGAGTCACATTTGAAGAAAGGGAAGGCAAAGGCTTGCGCCTAAGGCACCCTTTCAACCTAGCCTAGGCTAGTTGCGAGGTTTAATCAAAATTTCCTAAATTAACCCTATATTCTATCGCGTTTCGGATGTATCTAAATGAATGCAAATCCTAAGTCTAAATGTGAATATCGGGAGGGTCGAAATGTTCCTGTCGAGGCTTGGTCGGAATTATCGCATTAATTGCGAAACCCGAGTCGAGACCTCGAGGGAGTCACGAGTTTTTATGCAAAATGTGATGCAAAAAGAAAAGAAAATAATAATATATAGTAAGTGAAGAAAGAAGGTGGGTATGCAACATGACGGGTACGGGAGACTAATAGCTCGTGACTGAATGTTTCTACTCACGGAGGGAGAACGGCCTGTACGCCACCGCTTCCCACGTGAGTAGGCAACTTTCTAGTCGGATCAGACAAATGTCCTAAAGTCTAAGTGAAATGCAACCTAGATGTTATGCATTTTAAAAATGTGTTAAAATAATAATAATAATAATAATAATAATAATAATAATAATAATAATAATAGTAATAATTAAATTATGACAAATGGAAAGAAAACTAAAAGTGTGTGAAATGAGGTGTGAAATGCATACGAATGCACCTAACACTAAAATGTCCTAAGGGTCTAGCATTGAACTAGCCCGTTCTAAAAATCCCACTAGCATTGGACTAGTGGGAAAAGAAAGAAGCCACAACTACCATTGGACTAGCGTGGTGACGGAATTCTATAGATCATGAATTAAATATTAAAGCATGAATTATAAACAAATTAAACATATAAAAACATATAAGATCACATAGGAGCACATAACACATAAGCATAATATTCTAGATGCAAAAATTCTAAGGAAAGTGGTAAAAGAAATAAACACATAAGCACGCAAAAGCAAATAAATCTTAACTATTACACCGGGGGGGGGCTGAATTTACAATTTAAGGCGGGCAATTAAAAATGCCCTATCTATTACATTTTCTATCTAATTACATGATTTTTGCTAAAATATGAGAAAAATAATCTAACTATTACATTGACTAGCTAAATACAAAATATAATATTTTTTCATAATAATAAAAATTCAAAATTAAATAAGTTAAAATACGTGAACACGCAAAAAGTATGTGAATTAAGAAATAAACAAATAATAATGCCTAAAATCACATTAGAGCATATTAGAGCACACAAGGAGAAAAATAACAAGAAGTCGGGATACCTCTTTGGAGACCCAGTACTAAAAAATACTAATCAAAATGAACAAACAAGTCAAGGAACCTTGATATAAACAAATAAAAACCAAAATATAAATATTGACAAAAGTTGGGACAAAATGTAGAGTCTAACAACTAAGGGGACTAAAACAATACTTCTAGCAAACCTAGGGACTTAGAATAAAAATTCCAGCAACATAAGAATTGGATCCCAAAATTCCAGCAATGTTCAATGGGCTTAGGAAAAAATTCCAGCAAGTATGGTACTTAAAATTAAAATTCCAGCAAGTGGGAGAGGTGAAAAACAATAAATTCCAAGCAAGTATAAGGATTACAAATGCAACCTACAGCAAGCCTAGGGGTAAACATGCAAACTAAAGCAAATTAGGGGGAGTCAATTTATAAATAGTAGGGACTAAATCGTAGAATAAAAAATGCTCCATGTCCATGGTGACAAAACAAGTCCTAGGGGGCCAAAACATAAATATACACTCTATGAGGAAATAAACGTAAGAATAAGAGATCCAAACTAAAGTAAAAGTAAAATCAACTCACTTAAATTAATTCAGCTAATTAACTTGATTAAATAATCAAAACTAAATCAAGACAAGTAAAAAAAGACCAAGAAATTAATTAAATTAAATAAAAAAACTCAGACTTAGTTTCCTCTAATCCCTTTTAAGTGGCTACATTAAATATTTAATCAAAACCAAGCTAAACAAAATTAAACTAAAAAAACAGACAACTTAGATAAATGAAATAACCATATCAAAAATCAAGATTAAAACCTTAACTTGCTAACCTGTGTTTTTGGTTAATTAATCAAATTAACAATCAAACAACACTATAAGCAAATACCAAAATCTATCAATTTCTAAAAAACTAGAAAAAATAACCAGACATTAAAATTCATTAATCAAAATAACACCAAAATCCCTTATTCCCCATTCGGTTCTACTAAAAGCCTTAAATAAAAAAATTTCCCCAACTCAGTTCCTTCTTTTTCCATAAAACAAGTTTTTATATTTCACTTTCCATCCCTATTCTCTCTTTTCTTTTTCCCATTTCTTCTTCTTTTATGGCCTATCTCTGAATCCTGATTCTCTCTCCCTCTTCTTTCTCACGCCTTGACTCTCTTTGCTCTCTTTTCCTCTCTGTTCCCCTTTGTTCTTTCTTTCCTTTCTTCAATCCGTCTCTTCTCCAGCTCCATTCTCTCTGTTCTTTCTCTCATTCCATTCTCTTCCCTTCCTCTGCTCTCCAATCTCACCACCTTTCTTCTTTTGGGCTTTCTCTAATCTCTCTTCTTCTGCTCTCTCTATCACTCTCTCTCTTATTTCTCTTTCTTTCTCCAGCTTTCTTGTTGCTATTTCTCTTTTTACTTTCTATTCTCTCTCTCTCCCCCTCTTTTTCTCAAAAGAGCGAATCAAATTTATCATCAATCCAACAAACCTATACAAAATTGGAACGATTAAACATGGCAAAGCAAGAAATTGAAAGAAAAGGTTTAGAGCATTACCTAAATTCAGCGAGGTAGTGAGCAATCTGACGATATTCGGTGATGCCAACAATTGATGATGGTGCCCTGGAGGACAGACGGCAAGCTGCCCTGGTTGCAGTCGACGGCTGACTTTGTGATTTCGTTTCTGGTGGTTCGGCGGGCAGATGATGAGGGTTGTGGGTTTATGGCCAGAGATACTAGCTACTGACTAATTTCTTTGTGATTATGGCTGGGTGTTTTGGTTATTGATATTGCTGTTGTTGTGCTTGAGGATGGAACTGTGTTTTGGGCAAAGAAGGTTGTGATGATAATTGGCTATCCAGTGGTGATGGTAGTGGCGAGCTGATTGGACGGAATTGCTAGTTGATTTCTGTACTTATGACGGTGGTAGAGTGATAGTTGGGCAGCTAGTTTGGGTGTGGCTTGCCTAAGGGTGTGGGTGGTGTAGAATTTTGGCTGTGTAAGGTTCTGTTTTCACTTGTAGATTACCAACAAGAAAGGGAGGCTTGGGCTGTTTTGGAGTCTGAGCTGCAATTGTATTCTGCAGGGAGTGGAGTTTGATTGCAGTGGTGGATTTTGGTAGGAATTGAGTGGCATGGTGGCACGAAAAGGGTTATTTTGGTGGTTTAGGGGGTTGACCAATGAGGGTAATGACTTGGGATGGCAGAGAGTAGTTAAGGAGTGGATTCTGCAGATTGGTGGTATGGAAGCCACTAGGAGGTGATAATGGTGGAGGATAATGGCGACTAGGCATTTTGTTGATGATTTATTGGTGTTTTTTTCTACAGGTTCTGGGCTTTGTGGAGGTTGAATTTGGATAGTGGGGGAAGCTGGTTGTGGCCAATTGATAGATGTGGGAGTTGCGGTTCATAATTGAAGAAGACAGTGAAGGCAAGCCAGTAGGCTTGAGAGCTCTTGGTGATGGTTTACGTTGGGCTGTATTTCTGTAGCTGATGGTGATGAAATAGGGGGTTGTGGGACTATTTAATTGGTTGTGCTGGTGTTGCCAAGGAATTGGTGATGATCTCCTGCAATGGTGGATGATGAATGTGTTATTATTGTAACTGTGTGATTTTCTGGTTGTCTGTAGATGGAAGATGGGTGGGCTAGGATGGCTTTGTGTGTTGTTTTGGTTGATAGAAGACCCAGGAAGTGGTGTTTGTTGGGTTGATTTGGTGAAGCTACTGGTGGTGATTGGAAGGAATTGGCTATCGATTATTGTGGGAGTAGGGGGCAGTTTGGTTTTCTTGTGGCTCGAGGTAGATTGTAGGGCTGGTCATGGAGTGGATTCTGCAGGTTTTGAATTGTGCTTCAGATATGAATGTGTGTATGTTTGTGTTTGCTGACTGTGTGTGTTGCTGACTCTCTGTGTGTGTGAAATTCTGACTGTGCATGTGTGTGTGTGTAACTACGTGTTTATCTGTGTGTGTTAATGTTTGTGTATGTGTATGTTTTGTGTGTTGTGTGTTGTGTGTGAGTGTGGCGTGTAAATTGCATGTGAATTGTGTGTGAGTTAGTGTGTGTACTGTGTGCCTGGCTGTGTGTGTAAATGTGTGTGAGAGAGAGTGAGTAGTGTGTGAGAGAGAGTGAGTAGTGTGTGAGAGAGAAAATGAATAGGAAGTGGAAATGTGTGTAGTGTGTGAGATTCTGATTGTGTATGTGAGTGTGTGTGTGGCTGTGTGGAATAGTAAGATTTTTTCTCTCGCTTGCCTACACCTTCAACTTTCTTGGACTTTGAATTTTGAATGGCCGTTTGGCCATCTGGTTGAGGTTCTCCGGTGGATCTCTCTGGTTCCAGCTAGTATGGTCGAGGGGCCATCCATGGTGGGTGATCAACCTACTGTTTCGATGGAGAAGAAGACTTTTGCCTAGCTTTTTTCTGTGCCTATTTCATCACCTATTCAAATCAAGAAACCAGCACTTCACAAAGGTGCTCCAACAATTTTTTTCTCTCATGATGACATCCAAAAACTGTCTGCACCATTGAATCTAGCACTAGTTGGGAAGTTCTCCCATGGACGACCCAAACTGGAGGATATCAGGAAATTCCTGACTTCTCTTGATTTGAAGGGTGCTTACCAAGTAGGGCACATGGATGCGAGGCATGTCCTCATTCCGCTGTGCTTCTGAAGCAGATTTCCATCGTATGTGGGCTAGGGGATTATGGTTTGTTGGTAAATTCCAGATGCGTGTGTTTAAATGGACGTCAAGCTTTCATGTTAGCAGAGAGTCCTCGCTTGCTCCGGTTTGGATCTCGTTACCAGGACTGCCACTACATTTCTATGACAAACACTCCTTGTTCTCGATAGTTAATGCAATTGGGAGACCCATGTTTCGTCGATGCTCCTACCCTGAAATTATCTAGACCGAGTGTGGCTAAGAATCTGTGTTGAAATAGATCTCCTAAGGGCTTTACCAGATAAGGTGTGGATTGGACTTGAGGATTCGTTGGATGGGTTTTGGCAATCAATAGAGATTGAGAATAAACCAGAATATTGTTCCCACTGTTGGCATTTGGGCCATGCAAAGGAGGCGTGCCAGAAGCATTTGTTGGTTCATCAGCAAGTGCAGAAAACCAATCCGTCCAAAGAGAAACAAACTGCTGGACAAGCTTCGCTTCAGAATGTGGGTCAATGGGTGGTTTTGAATAAGCAAGCTGCTAATGCAACTAATGGAGGATAGACCTCTGAAGGGGATAAACAGGCTTCTAATCCCAGGGATATAAGATGCCACACACTGCTGATGAAGAAGCAGGCAAAGCTGATCAAGAAAATAGCAACAAGGTGCATACAAGATTTCTGGAAGGGGATCAAGCAGTTGTCCACGTCTCGGAGGTTGCTCCATGTGACCTGGGGACTAGTGACATGGAGTAATATGTTGTGCATGGGAAATCAGACAATCATTCTATTGAAGTTTTGCTTCTAAAAGTTCAGGGTTCTATAGGACTAGACCCTCCTCTTTTGGTTCAAGATGAGCATACTTTGCAGGACTTGCAACTGGAACTTCTTCCATCTATTGCTGGTAATCTTTCCCCCAGAGGTCCAGCTGTTATAGACTCAAATCCAAACATAAAGGTGCATCATGCCATTATATCTAAGGATGATTCATTTGAAGAAGGCAAGGTTAGGAAGAAAGGCTCAAGGGTGGTGGCGACATCAGATAGAATGCTTCGGTCCTCAACAAAAAATTCAGGTAACTCCTTCCAGGTTTTATCTGATGATTAATTCTCTTTTCTGGAATATCAGAGGGTTGTCTAAGCCCTCTCATCTTCGTCGCTTGAAGCATTTAATCAGGCAATATAAGATTCAGATTTTAAGCATATGTGAAATGAAAGTTGATCAAACTCAGGTTGAAATCTTCCGGGTGTTGCTACATTTTGATTATGCTTATGCCAATACTTCTAATTCGGTGTGGGTGTTTTTCAATAAGGATTTTTCTGCTTCTGTGGTGGGTGAGGGTCCGCAGCATCTCTCCCTCTTATTTCAACATAATGTTTTTCCGGTCCCTACTGTGTTCTCCTTTGTACACGCTGCTTGCACCAAGGAAGATAGACGCTCCTTATGGACTGGTCTGTTGTCTGACATGCCTTTACAAGGTCCATGGCTTGTGTGTGGTGACTTTAATGTTGCAGTGGATAGCTCGGAGAAGAAAGGGGGTCGTCCTTTTCATTTTTCTGAAGCAATGGATTTTAATCAGTTCTCGGCTTCGGCTGGTTTGCATGATGGTGGGTTCTCTGGTCCCTCTTTCACCTGGTGCAACAATCGTTACGGAAGAGCTAGGATATGGAAAAGAATTGACCGCCTGTTATTGAATATGCCCTGCTTGGATGCTGGCCTAAATTTCTCGGTTACTCACCTCCCTCGAGATCCGTCGGATCACTCTCCTTTGTTGATCACAGCCAAGACGTTGTTGGATAGCAAACCTCGACCCTTTCGTTTCATTAATGCATGGATTAATGGACCAGGATTCATGGAGCTTATCAAGGAATCTTGGCAACAACAATGTGTTGCCCATCCTATTACATCAATATGTTTAAAGCTGAAGAGGTTACGGGGAAAGATCCAGCAATGGAATAGAGACAGTTTTGGTAATATACGTTCAACGATTAAGAATGCCGAAGAGGAGCTGGTCCTAGGCTGAAGCCCAACTGCAAATGGATGGCTTCGGATGAGAATCAAGAGAGGCTTAATGTTATTCGTGCTCGTTTGAGGAGTGCTTTAAGAGTGGAAGAGAGTTATTGGAAACAAAAAGCTCAGGGTCAAATAGGCTGAATGTTGGTGATAGGAACACTAAATTTTTTCCATTCTATCGTCAAGCATCGTCATGCTAGGTCCTTTATACACAGGATACAAAATAGGAGGGCACTTGGTTAACTGAGGAATCTGACATCATGGCTTGAAGCGGTAAAGTTTTATTCATCCTTGTTCACTGCTGAAACCGGTTGTTGGGGGTGAATATAGGTTGGAGAATATTATTCCAAAGGTTCTTTCAGTCCAAGACTAATGAAAGATTGGAAGCTCTTCCTTCCCTTGATGAAGTGCAGTAATGTTGTATTTAATATGGATGGTGATAGCGCTCCTGGACCGGATGGATTTACTGGTAAATTCTTTTTCGTATGCTTGGGATGTTGTGGGTGTGGATGTTCATCAAGCAGTATTGAGCTTTTTCTGTGGTGCAGAGTTGCCAAGATCAGTTACAGCGACCTCTATTGTTTTGATCCCAAAGGTTAAAAATCCAAGAGACTTTGGTCAATTTAGACCAATTAGTCTTTGCAATTTCTTGAACTAAAATTTTTTCCAGGTTGTTGGCAGACAGGTTGGCCCTTTGTTGCCGCGTATCATATCCTCTAATCAAAGTGGTTTTGTTAGAGGAAGATTGATATCAGATAACTATCTGCTTGCTCAAGAGATCATCTCGGGTATTGGTAAACCGAATAGGGGTGGTAATGTGGTGATCAAGCTAGATATGATGAAGGCATATGATAGAGTGAATTGGGTTTTCTTAACTAGGGTGTTGAGAGCCTTTGGTTTTGGCGAATGTTGGATTGATATGGTTTGGCAGTCTCATATCTAACACGTGGTTTTCGGTGTTGATTAATGGTTCGGCATGTGGATTCTTCAAAGGTTCTCGGGGCATTCGACAGGGAGATCCATTGTCTCCAGCTTTATTTATTATTGGTGCTGAGGTCTTGACCAGGCTATTGAATAGCCTTTTTTGACTAATTCTCGGTTTCATGGTTTTAATCCTCCCTAGGGGTGCCCCAAAGTCAATCATTTGAGTTATGCTGATGATGTGTTAATTTTTTCCAGTGGTTCTACTCATTCTTTGAAGTTGGTTATGAGAGTAATTGCTACATATGAGGAGATGTCAGGCCAAAAAATCAATGCTTCCAAGAGCTTGTTTCATGACCCATCAGAGAATTTCGAAGGTGAAAAAGTCAGCCATTATACGGTTAACTGGGTTTGCTAACAAGGATTTTCCTATTCAAATACCTTGGCTTTCCTCTTTTCATTGGTAGAAAGAGGAAACATTTTTTCCTGGATATTTGCACTTCGGTGTTAAGTAGGGTGCTTTCGTGGAAGACCAAGCTGTTGTCAATGGGGCAGTAGAATTACTTTGATTAAATCTGTGTTATTATCTTTACCTGTTTACCTTCTGACAGCTGCATCTCCTCCCCTTTCCATTCTGAGGACATTGGAAAGTAGTTTTGCAAAATTTCTATGGGGAGACAATGATGGTGACGCCAAGTATCATTGGATCAAATGGAGAGACCTCTGCAATCCGGTTGAGGTAGGTGGAGTTGGTTTTAGGTTGCTGCAAGAGATTTTTACAGCTTTCTCCATCAAATTATGGTGGCGTTTTCGCCAAGGTAATTCGTTATGGTCAACTTTCATGTTAGCCAAGTATTGCTCGAAGGCTCATCCATGTTTGGTTGGGGCTACTCAGAATGCTTCTCTCATCTGGAAGAGAATGTTGCATGTACGTGAGGTGGCTGAACAGAAAATAGGATGGATTATCCAAGATGGCTC
The DNA here is from genome assembly GCA_024721245.1 of Mitragyna speciosa. Taxonomy (NCBI): domain Eukaryota; kingdom Viridiplantae; phylum Streptophyta; class Magnoliopsida; order Gentianales; family Rubiaceae; genus Mitragyna; species Mitragyna speciosa. The sequence goes on along the minus strand of CM045560.1, from coordinate 13,704,048 downwards.
AGTTAATTTTTGGTTTGATAATTGGTTAGGTGGTGGCTTCGCTTGCTACCCAACTGCTGAATGTTTCTGATCATCAGGTAAATTTTTTTGTGATGAACGTGGATGGAATTTTGATAAACTTCACCAATGGCTTCCTGGATCAACTGATTCAGCAAGTCATGCATGTGCATCTCCTCCGAAGTGGGAAGCGAACCTGATAGAATGATCTGGATGCCATCTACTTCTGGTGAGTTCTCTTTGCGGACAGCCTTTGAGAGTATTACTAACCATAGATCATATTCGTATGGTTTTAGTAAAATTTGGCATGCTAAAATTCCCTTGAAAAGTCTCTTTTTTTATGCTTCGGTTATTGAAGAATCGTCTGCCACTTGATTCGACCTTATGCAAATTTGGCTATAATATGGTCTCAAAGTGCTTTTGCTGTCGTTTGCCAAATGTGGAGTCATTGATTACATAATTTTTGTTTGGGAGATATGGTGCAGGGAGTGTGGAAATTTTTTGGCGAATATTGTAGGTGTGCAGGTATATGGGTTCTTCTATCATGGACTTATCTTTCTGGATGGTGGTTTTTAAATAAGCATAACCCATAGTGTCGATTTCATACATCAGTATTGTTCCAATATTAATTTGTTGGAACTTATGGAAGGCCAGGAACAAATGGGTTTTTGAAGGAGTTCGAACTAATGGGGCTATGATAATAATATTTTTTCGGAGGTGAGAGAATTATTTTTTCTCCAATTTCCACATATTGCTACTAATGCATCCACTTGGAGAGTTTTTTATGATCATGTAGCAGGAATTAAGAAAATTAGTATATTCAAGTTGGTTAGATGGTTGAAGCCAGTTGGTGGCACTATGCTACTTAATACAGATGGCTGTAGAAAAGGGAATTCTGGGAATGCTGGTAGAGGGGGAATCTTAAGGGACAATATGGGGGAGATGATTTTTGCTTTTTCAGTTTCTTTTGATGAAGCCAGTAGCATTCAGGCGGAGACTCGGGCTTTATTATTTGGAATCCAATGTTGTCTTCAAAGGGGATATAATCAGTTTATGATTGAGAGTGACTCACAAGTCTTGATTTAGATACTTAAAAGAAGTTCAAATGTCCTTGGTCCATCTATGCAGAGGTACAACAGTTATTGCAATTGGAGTGTCATTTTGTTCGAATACGTCATTGCTTTCGCTGAAGCAAATTTTGTGGCAGATGCTCTTGCGAATGTGGGAATTTCACATGATGGTCATCGAATCTATTCCAGAGATGAGGATCTTCCCAGACAAGCTCATGGTCTTTTTAGGCTACATAAATTAGATTTTCCTTCATTTCATAAAATTAACTAGTTTTCTTTATTTACTTTACTGTTCATTTGGTCGGTATCTTTCTTATGAGGTAAGGTTTATGTCCCCCTCTTGTATAATTTTTTGAATTTAATAAAAGTTTGGGAATGGCGTCCCCCCTCGTGCACGGGGTTAATAAAAAAAAAAGTGTGGCTGTGTGTGAGAGAGTGAATAGTGTGTAGTGCGTGAGAGAGAGTGTGAGTGTGTGTAGTGTGTGAGAGAGAGTGTGAGTGTGAGAGAGAAAATGAATAGGAAGTGGAAGTGTGTGTAGTGTGTGAGAGAGAGTGTGAGTAGTGTGTGTTCTTGGTGTGATATGTGAAAACTTGAAGATGAGTGGTGCGTGTTCTTGGTGTGGTGTGTGAAAACTTGAAGATGAGTGGTGCGTGTTCTTGGTGTGATATGTGAAAACTTGAAGATGTGTGGTGTGTGTTCTTGGTGTTCTTGGTGAAGTAGAAAAACTAAAAACTAAAAAAAAAAAACTAAAAACTCTCTCTAGATTTTTTATTTTTCTCCCCTTCTCCGTTTTTAAATCCCCAAATGGGAGTATTTATAGTGAACAAAAGACTTATCTTCCAAAAAATGGCTAACAGACCAAAACGCCCTTGACTACCAAAATTACAACTTTATCCTTAAAAATCTATTTTTCTCTCACAAAAATGAAAAAAGAAAAAAATAAAAATTTAGAAACATGTTTAAAGAATTAAAAAATAAATTTGGGACCTGAAATGACATGAAATGGTGTTCGCGAAACGAAATTACATTTTGCCTTTGTGCTAAAAAATATAAAAAGAATACCAATTAAATCTGAAAAAATTACAGAAAATTAAAAAATACGTATGAAAGTAAAAATGTGAATTTAAAACCCCCAAAACTAACGAAAAAATATTTACAGATAAAAATTATTATTTTGCCCCCCGAGATTATTGAAAATTAAAATTTGACCCAAAAAATATAAACACCTCCCCAATGTTTGAAAAGTAAATGGTGTGTCAAAATTTAGTGTCTACAGATAGCAAGGCAACAATTCCTTATGCTTATGTATAAGGATATTTACTTTTCTACTAACGACATTGACCCTTCTATACCCAGTTTTGTAGTTTCTTTGTTGCAGGAATTCCAAGACATGTTCCCTGAAGATGTTCCAAAGGGATTACCACCACTAAGGGGCATAGAGCATCAGATCAACTTCATGCCGGGGTCGAGTATTCCTAACCGTTCAGCCTACTGAGCCAATCCAGAAGACACAAAAGAGATACAGAGGCAAGTGGACGAGTTGATAGAGAAAGGATTCGTTAGGGAGAGCATGAGCCCGTACTCAATACCTGTCATTTTGGTGCCTAAGAAGGACGGCACTTGGAGAATGTGCGTGGACTGCAGAGCCATCAATAAAATCACGGTAAAGTATTGTCACTCCATCCCTAGGCTAGACGATATGTTAGATGAACTATATGGCTTACAAATATTTTCCAAAATTGATTTAAAGAGTGGCTACTATCAGATTAGGATGAAAGAAGGTGACGAGTGGAAAACTGCTTTTAAAACTAAATACGGTCTTTATGAGTGGTTAGTTATGCCTTTTGGCTTAACTAATGCTCCAAGTACTTTTATAAGTTTGATGAACCTTGTTTTCCGCCTTTTCATTGGAAAATTTGTAGTGGTTTATTTTGATGATATTTTGGTTTACAACAAGTGCCTGAATGACCATGTAGAACATTTGCATGCTATTTTGATGTGCTTAGATTGAATCAATTGTATGTTAACATGAAGAAGTGTTCTTTCTGTATGGATTCTATTATTTTTCTTGGGTTTGTTGTTAGTACTAATGGCATAAGTGTAGATGAATCCAAGGTGAAGGCAATTCGGGAGTAGCCTACACCTAAGAATGCCAACGAGGTAAGATCTTTCCATAGTTTAGCAAGCTTCTACTGAAGGTTTGTACATGATTTCTCTTCAATTGTTGCATCTTTGAATGAGCTAGTTAGAAAGAATGTAGTGTTTAAGTGGGAAAGTGTACATGAAAGAGCTTTTAATCTGTTGAAAGATAAGTTCACTAATGCACCTTTGTTAAGCCTGCCTAATTTTGACAAAGTTTTTGAGATTGAATGTGACGCTAGTGGTATTAGTGTAGGAGTTGTTTTGATGCAAGATTCCAAGCCCATTGCTTATTTTAGTGAGAAGCTTCAGGGGGCAGCACTCAACTATCCCACCTATGACAAGGAGCTGTATGTTTTGGTGAGGACGCTCCAGACTTGGCAGCACTACCTGTGGCCAAGGGAATTTATCATACACTCAGACCACGAGAGCCTCAAATTCCTCAAGCCCCAAAGTAAATTGAACAAGAGGCATGCCAACTGGCTAGAATTCATTGTGACGTTTCCTTACGTCATCAAATACAAACAAGGTAAGGAGAACGTAGTGGTAGATGCGTTGTCCAGAAGGTACACTCTTCTTATCTCATTACATGCCAAGTTACTTGGGTTTGAATATGTGAAAGATTTGTATGGGTCTGATCATGATTTTGAATCAATTTGAAATTCATGTGAAAAAGGATCTTTTGGTGAATACTATAGGCACGAAGGTTTTTTGTTTAGGAAGGACAATTGTGTGTGCTTGCAAGTTCATTGCAGTGAATTGCTTTTGTGTGAGTCGCATGGTGGGCGACTAATGGGTCATTTTGGTGTATTGAAAACTCTAGATTTTTTGCAAGAATCATTTTTACTAGCCGCACATGAAAAGAGACGTGCAAATGTTGTGTGACAAATGTATTACATGTAGACAAGCTAAGTCTAGAGTTAGATCACACGGACTTTACTCTCCATTGCCTGTGCCATCACATTCTTGGACTAATATTTTCATGGATTTTGTATTAGGGCTTCTAAGGTCTTAGAATGGTAAGGATAGTATCTTTATTGTGGTAGACCGGTTTAGTAAGATGGCTCATTTTATTGCATGTATTAAGACCAATGACGCCTCCCATATAGCTGATTTGTTCTTTAAAGAAGTTGTGCGTTTGCATAGATTGCCTAGAACTATTGTCAGTGATAGGGATGTCAAGTTCCTAAGCCATTTTTAACGTACTCTTTGGAGAAAATTAGGAACTAAGTTGTTGTTTTTTACCGTGGCACATTCTCAAATGGATGGGCAAGTGGAAGTTGTCAATCGCACACTTACCACACTCTTACGAGCAATCATTCAGCACAATCTTAAAAATTGAGAAAAATGTTTGCCTCATATTGAGTTTGCTTACAATAGGGCTGTGCATTTTTCTACTTCTTATTCTCTCTTTGAGGTTGCTTGTTGGCTTTAATCCTTTGACACCATTAGATATCTTATCTTTGCCTTCTAGTGAATGTGTAGATTTGGATGGCAAGAGAAAGGTTGAGTTTGTTAGGGATTTACATGCCAGAGTTCGAGCTAACATAGAAAAGAAGAATGAACGGTATGTTGAGCAAGCAAACAAGGGGCGTTTGAAGGTGACTTTCAAACTAGGAGATTGAGTGTGGATTCACATGCGCAAGGAACGGTTCCCTCAGTAAAGGAAATCCAAGCTTGGGCCTCATGGAGATGGTCCATTTCAAGTCCTTGAAAAGATTGGTGATAACGCATACAAGATCGATCTTCTAGTTGAGTATGGCAATATTAATGTGACTTTCAATGTGGTTGATTTGTCTTTGTATGATGCAAGTGATTCGAGGGCAAATCTTCTTGAGGAAGGAGGGAATGATGAGGTTTGTGGAGATCAAGGTGTGAATGAGTTCAAGGTAGATCCCTTGCAAGGCATAGGAGGTCTAAAGACAAGGCTTAGAACCAAGAGGATGAAGCAAGCAATGCAAGGACTTCTCACGCAATTGCAAGAAGAGGAAACTACTTGGGCTAGGAATGTGCTAGCTAGGGTGATTACATATGCTTGGATTGAAGATGACACGAAGGGGAGTGAACAAAGTGACCAAGCCAAGCTGGATGAAGGAGATTTGGTGTTTCTGACCGAGACCGCACCCAAGGCCGTGCCATGGCCTTACCCATGGCCTTCATTAGAGAGTTGAACCTAGCCAGTCGACACGAGCCAGACCTTCTGACTAAGGCCGCACCCAAGGCCATGCCACAACCTTCATTAGAAAGTTGTCCTGAATGAGTTGAAGTGGAATAAAGCCTCTAACCAAGGCCGCGAGGAAGGCCACGCCACAACCTTCCCCAGAAATCGTAGATGCGTTTTTTCTTTACAGATTTTTAGCAGAATAATGAGTTGTATCCCTAATTACAGGGTAGTATCTATCATAGGATACAGCTAGTGCTAGATATTTTTGGTAATTATATTTGTAAACCTTTTATAAGGTATTTTATGTAACAAATGAGGGCATATTATTATTATTGAATGAAGTCAAAACGTGAGTTTTCTCTCTCAACTGGTTACCTTTAGTTCTTTGGTAAACAGGAACTACTCTTGTTCTTGGCAAGAAGACCCTGTTAAGATCAAGTCTCTGCTTAAGGTTCTTCCAAATTGGTTTGCTCTTCGCCTTGTGAGATCATCAACTAGGTGTCTATTTCACGAGTTGGGTAGGAGTCTAGGTTGCATCTCAGAAGGAGAAGCAATGATCTTTGGTAGTGTTCAAAGTGCCCCAATTCAAGTTGTTCTTGGATTCTCAACAAGTTACGAAGGGATCAAGAAGATTGGATTGGTTCCAACGGGATTTCAAGGAGTCTTGGGTATCTCGCGACCGTTGTTCGCATCAAATTCACCCAGTATAAATTATTATCAATTCAAAGTTAGTTTTTTTCCAAAAACTTTCTCATGCATCAAGCATCAAAATCAATTTGAAATCAATTTTTTTTCAAAAATTTGACCCAGTATTAATTTGAAAACAATATTTGGGAACACCTTTGCCCCAGTTAGACTATTGTTGACTGAAAAAAAATGCTCCACTTTTTATCTTTTATTAAAGCTTCCAATCATGATCATGTAATTCCACCTGCAAAAAAGGAAACTGCTACAATTGCAAAATAATGCCACCACCTAGCGGTCCTTTGACTCCACTAGCTCATATAAACAAGCGAATTGCCATCCCAAATTTCTACTATGGCCTCTTGCTTTAAACTTAGGATTGCATTTGATTTTATTTGAATTCAATAAAAGTAACCATCATTATTCATTCGTGTACAAAACATTTCACATGCACTAATTAAAAAGAACTTTCTGTACAGTAAACAACACAAAACACGCAAATACTAAATAAAGTCAAATAAAACATTTTTTCAAAATTGATTTTGAAGTGATGGCTTAAAAGATGCCTTTTGATCCTAGGATGTCATTCCATTTGAATTTCGAGATTGTTGCAAAATGATCAATACCGACGAGAAACCTCAAGTGACTACAATCACTAATTTCAAAGGGAACCTAATATCGACATACTGATTTTTTCACTTGTGACCCTTCAATTGTCATATTTACCTAATCATAATGTCCTTTCAGATTATCAACTTTAGAGGAAGAAATGAAATGAATGGTAGCATCCGAGCCTAAAATAGTCTTTCCTTTTTTCATTGAAACAGACTAGTATTTGAAAAATATTTGGCATCAGTAAAACACTCTTCCCTTGATGGATTTGGGATAGATTTGTTAACATCATACACCCTTTCGATTTGCAAATTTTCATTTAAAAAGTATCACAAAATAAAGACCGAGGTTGATAACATTTTTGACTTTTGAAATGGGGTAAGGTAAAATGATAGAAATGTTGAGGTTGGAAAGCAAAATTCTTGAGGGGTTTAATTAACTTGAGGTCACATTTCAAAAAATTCATATAAACTTTACTACTCACTCTTGGGCTTTTTTTTCTTTTTTTTTTTTTTGTTTTTTTTGGTTTGCCCCAATTTTATCAATTTCTTTTGGTTTTTCTTTTTCCATCGTCCTTTTCCATCTTTTTTTCTTTTTCTTTTGTCTTTATTTTTTTGAATCACAAACAAATATAAAATTTTCCCCAGTGTGGGATAAAATTACCATAAGAAATTGTCCCAATATAAGGTTCGACCATCAAGTGGGTTGTCAAATGAAAATAACATATTTTGAAAGGTCAAATGGGAAAAACTGAGGGAGAAATGCTTAAAGGAAAAGAAAGATGGCCCACCTTTGATCTGTCCTTTCTTGCAACAATTTTCAAAAGAAAATTTACTAAATCAAATGAGAAACTTCTTTAGAGTATCTGAATTAATGATCGAGGGAAATATCTGACCATCCATTTCTGCTAGAACACGGTCTCTCTTTGAGTAATGCTTCCCCTCCTTTCCTTTTGAATGAGAGAAATTGTGCTCCAATTGATCCAAATTTTGTTCAAATGTCATTAACCTAGAAAAATCACAACAACTTGTGAGTTAATTTGCTCAAAAATTATTTCAATTTCTGAATTCTAAATTTCGAGTTAAAAAGCATAATAGAATTTGAGTCAAGTTCCCACTAAATACAAATATGCCAAAATGCATAATTTTGACACTTATCAATTCCCCCACACAATCATTGTTTGTCTTCAAGCAATTGGAAAATGTAAGATCAAATAATTATTCAAGTATTGAAATAACTAGTGTGCATTATAAAACGTATTTTCCTCAAAAACAAGAAAATAACCATTGTATGATTTATTGTCTTGTCTTTAGTACTCATATATCAAGCAAAGGAGAAGGAATTATATCACAATCAAGCCATCTCAGCTTAATTTTTTTGCCTTATTGAATTTCACAAGTAAATGAATCATATGATCAATCAAAAAGTGTCCCAAGCCTATGGTCAATTTCTTTTTTTCACTTGAGGGAATGATATGTTATTTTAGTGAACTAATCACTCAAAGTATAAGAGTGTCTTTTGAAGTGAAAACCAACATTGGCCTATGAAGGTTCCTAGTAACTCAACATCTCAATCTTAAGCAAATAGCAAAATTGTATTTGGAAAATGCAATTGCCTTTTTACACAAGAATCGATATTGGTTGGATGCAAATCCCTGGTTACTTAACAATTTGACTTGCTCAAATTTGCAATGCATTACTCATAATTCAAGTGCCATTTGACTCAAAAGTTTAGATGGAGACTCCCAGTTACTAAGCACAAGAACCATTGGAGTACAAAAAACTACATCATTCTTTTTTGTTTTTTTTTTTTGGTATAAGTTTCCTCATAACAAGTATTGCATCACAGATTACATGATTGCACTAATTGATCATAATTAACATTTAACATGTGAAATTAAGCAAAGCAGAGAAATTTTCATCAAACATGCAATCTAAACATAATTCCAACCACTTTTCAAAATATGCTTTTTATAAGAACAAAACTTCAAATCACATAATAATCATTTCTAAATACTTGAAGAAAGCATTTGTCAAAACACATAAAGTAATTTCAACAAGCGAGAGAATTAGACACAAATAATGGTTGCTAACATCAACTCATTAGCACACAATATAACCCTACTTTTTCCCCCACATTTAATCTGTACAATATACTCCAAATGCAAATAAGAAAGTGAGGAAGTGAAACAATAAAACTCCCCTTGTGAATTAATTGAAATTGTATTCCCTACGTGTCTATTCCTTTTATTGCACTCGAATCTTCTAAATATACATCGGAAACTTGTTGGCGATTCATTGCGGCCCTCTTTCTTAATGATTTGGATACTCAAATGTGAGAATCTGAGCCATAAGTCTTACCACTAAAATCAAGCTTTCCAAGAAGCTGCTCACCTCTTTTCTTGGCCTTTGTAGCTAAAGAATTTCTGACTTTAACTTCATTAATCTCTTCCTTAGTATCAATGCTGATAGCTTCTGCCTCTTCCAACTTAAGCTTGAGTTCCTTTGTGCACCGTTTAGAATGCTTGACATGAAATCTATATTCTTCTTCGGTATCACTCTAATTCTCATTAACAGTTTGCCTATTTCACAATCCAGAGGAATATCAAAGTTGCAATCATTGGCTTCAAGTAAGATGACTTTCAAAGATCATTGGCATTTATTTTCACCATCAAAGCATATAGGAAAAGATCATGGGTACAGTATGAGGCATGGAAGGATACTGAATAATCAATATAGGATTCACTACACCTTAATAGGAGAGTGTGTCCTACTTTGGTCACTTATTAGAAATATTAACTCAACAAATCTTTTGTAGAAGTGATACTATAACTTGAAAGTATTTTCAATGTTATACTTCATGGAGAGTTATATTTCGGGAACAAGAAAATATTAATTAGTCATTTCAAAGTGTGCACTATGTTTTTAGACTAATTGGGATATAGTGTGGTGAAAGGATATTAGTTACATGGTAAAATTGTCATTGATGGGCGTAAGGTAATAACGAGAGTAACGCAACAAAAAATTTAAATATTTATTACCTTAGCCATGGATCTCTTTGATATAATCTATACGATTAAAGGGTGTTTAGCATAAATATTTCAAGCATAGAAGGTTTCTATGCTTCAAAAGGCATGATCATATTCGATGCAGGTGTTGATCTACCATGAAAAGCTTCCCAAGTGTTGAGCTTGTAATAGTATCCACGCAAACACGATCTTTAGGAACTTTTCAATTTGTTTCCTTGCCTTTTGAGTGCTAATTTCCTTGAATAATTATGAAGAACACAAGAACAAAAGGAGGAAGAAGATGAAACCCTAACACTTAGGGAGAGAGAGGGTGGCGGATTTCTTGTGGAGAAAACTGCCTCTCTTCTCTCAATTTTTCTGTCTCAAAATTTGTGGTGATGTTGCATCCATCTTTCAAGAGTCAAGGCATGGATATATTTATAGGAGTAGTATCCTAGTCTTTTAGGAAATAAGAATAATTGGAAACCAAATAGGTTTAGGAAGCTAGCTTTAAGCATATCTTATTCCTTTAGGAAATCCTATTCCTTAAGGAAACAAACACCTCTTTCCTAATTATTTAGAAACCTTTTTCCAACAAGACTTAGATATTTATAAATAAGCCTTTTAAGTTAATTTATCACATAAATTAACCCAATAAGTATTTTATACTTATCTTACTAACAATTTAACCCAAAGATCATGTTCTTATTATGTGTGACCCATTAGGTTCCATTCACGTTGGTAATAAGTATAAATTATAACTCATTAATTAATTAATTAAGAGCATGAACACTTTAATTTATCATTAATTCAATAATTAATTAATTCGCACTTGTAGATCATGAGTGACGTCTAGCAATGCATCATGACCACCCAAGAGAATAGTAAAGTCATACGGTAGACTACACCTATCTATGACAATGTTATTGTGTAATTAATATCCCTTCACCACACTATATCCCAATTAGTTTAAGAGTGTAGTGTGCACTCTTTACATGATTAGTTAATGATTTTTTGTTCCCAAAATATAACTTTATATAAATGTATAACCTTGAAACACTTTCAAGTCATATTTTCACATTTTCACTTTTGCACAAAATATTCTTTTAGTTATTTCAACAAGTGGCCAATACGAGATATATTCTCCTATAATAAAGAGTGATGAATCCGATATTGATTACTAACTACCCTTCCATGCTTCATAATATACCCAATCTCTACCGTATGGGCTACACTTTTACGAGAACCGAGCAATTGAGTCAAAGCATAACAATCCACACTCAAGATACTATGGTAATCTCAAGTCTAAGGATCACTCACCATTGCCACTAAGAGTACAATTCATTGGCACTATGAATGGTGACTCTTGGCGGATCAATCCAATGAACTTGTTCTCTAACAAGTATCCACATACTAGCTTAGATGTCACATACCATAGTTGATGATATCAACTACTACTTACCATAAGTAGAGGCAAAGTATATGGTAGTCTTTCCATATTAATGATGTCCAATCTCATTAATGCCATGACTATGGATATTTAAGAATATAACTTTATGTGTAATAAGAGTCTCATCATTATAATTCTTACAATCTCTTATACACAGTTAATATTTTATGGACTTTATCAATTGAACAAGTATATAAAAACAAGTATTAAATGACAAAGAAAATGCACACATAAATTTGTATAACATGAAATAAGCATAATATATAAATCCCAAAAACCAACTTGTTTTTTAAAGCATACACTAACATGGGTATAGTCTACCATATGACTTTCCTATTCACTTGAAATAACATGAATAAGCGGAATATATAAATCCCAAAAACCAACTCGGTTTTATAGGCATACACTAACAATGGGTTATAGTCTACCATATGACTTTCCTATTCACTTGGGTGGTTATGAAGTTGCTAGATGCAACTCATGATCTATAAGTAACGAATAATTAATCAGTGAATTAATGATAAATTAAAGTATTTAAGTTATCTAGTTCTTAATTAATTAATTAATGAGTTGCTATAATTTGTACTTATTACCAATGTGAATGTAACCTAATCGGGTCGTCACTCATATAAAGCAACATAATCTTTGGGTTAAATTGTAATTAAGATAAGTATAAGATACTTATGAGGTTAATTTGTGTGATAAATTAACTCAAAAGAGTTATTTGTAATTATCTAAGTCTTGCTGGAAATTAATTTTTTAAAAGGAATAAATGAGCTATTTCCTTTGGGATAGGATTTCCTAAAAGAATAGCATTAGCTTAAGGTAAGTTTTCTAAACCTTCTAGGTTTCCAATTACTCTTGTTTCTTTAAAGACTAGAATTCTACTCCTATAAATATATCCATGCTTTGACTCTTGAATTATTATTGCAACACAAGATAAATTCTATAGAAAGAGAAAACAAAAGTGACGCCATCACAAAGGTGAAACGCTACCCTTGTGCTGCCACCTCCTCTCTTCCTCTCGTAATTGTTAGGTTTTCATCTTCTCTTGTGTTCTCTAAATAATTCAAGGAAACTAGCACTCAAAAGTCAAAGTAAGTGAGCCTTGGAGGTTCCCAAAAGATGGTGTTCGTGTGGATATCATTAGAGGCTCGACGCTTGGAGGGCTTTTGTGGTAGACGTACCTCATCTACGAAGGATCTAGCCTTAAGAAGCATATAAATCTTTTGTGCTTGATGTAATTCTCATGTAAACCCCTTTGTAAATGTATAGCTATATCAAAGAGATCCATGGCTAAGGTAATAAAATTTTTATTTTTTCGCTACGTTACCTATGTTATTACCTTACATTACAAGCCAATTTAAATGGAGATGATGAGAGACAATTGGACCAAGAAAATCAACAATGCCATGAGCTAGATTCTCCTATTCCTTATGAGTTGGTTTTTATGATTTATTTATCAGCACTATTTTATTATTTATATCATTTAATTGTAAGAATACTTGCACACTACTTAGACAAGTGAATGAATTATGTGAAAGACAGATATTGAAAGTTTTTTTTTCTCCTTTTCATACGGAATCCATAGCCAAAATTATGAAAATTTTTTCTTTGCCAATATATTATTGAAAGCTAATCAAAATTGTTGATGATTGTATTTTTTGTTAATTTGTTTTATCTGTATGATTATGGTTTTTTGTTTAATTTTTTTATCATTGTTAATTGTAATAAAATTAGTGATGGATGAACTATCTAGTACTTGTCTTGAATGTTTCTATTAGAAATATTTGGAATTCGATGAATTACTTGTTAGTTTTCAGACTTCAATTTTGTTAGTAATTGTTCCAACATTGATATTGACTTTCGGTGGTATGCAAATAGAATATCTTTGTACTAATTTTGTTGCCTACTGTTTTCGTATTTTGATTAATTAATGTATAGACTTTTTTTACACATAAGCTAACTTAGATATAATCATAATGCTTTTTGTAGATTGAATATCTATCTTTTTCTCAGTGCTATGATGTAATATCGTTGGCATGAGAATGCTATGGAGGACTTAATGCTGACATTTTTTGTTAATATTTGTGCAACAGATTCATAATGCAAATAATGGGATGCCCAATGATGTATTTGACTTTAGTCCTATAAAGGTATATGGTATTATACACAAATTAGTTAGATAGTTGAAATGACATTTTTATAGTATTAAATGATTAGTGTTTGTGAGTTTAGTTTACATCAAAATATATCAAGAAATCTACTTAAAATTACACAAACAAGTAATAAAATTTATAACCTAATACTCGTTCCGCAAGTGCACGGGTCAATTGTAGTTGTGACGAGTATTAGGGTCGATCTCACGAAGAAACAAGAATGAACAACTACCTAGGCTACAAACTTGCTTTATTATCTAAACAATCAAACTTAGGAGATGGTGAAACTTGTAGGAAAATCAAATTCAAGATAACAAAATATGAAGAAACTAGTTAAACAAAATTGATCTCTCTATGAATAGAAGACTACTAATACATGAGCTTTCCTACTCTCGGGGTAAAGTCTAGCATGCATTAGTTCATTAAACTTATAAATTGTGACTTCAAACCTTAACCCACCTATGTGAATCACTACACTTGTGAGATTCAACATAAGTTCCACTTAGTCTATCCATTGTTAAGTTCAAATCTCTTTGTCAAATAACAACTAAGATGACTTGAAATTGGTAGCTAATCAACAACAAGTGTTAAGACCTGAGTAAATGGTCAAATAACAACTAAGATGACTTGAAATTGGTAGCTGATTAACAACAAGTGTTAAGATCAAGTAAATGAACAACAAGAATAAGTTGGCCATAACTCATTCATATTATAGTTTCATCCTAAACCTAGTTGGAATCAACTTAGTTTAACATGTTAAAGATAAATATAAGCCCATAAATAAATGTAAACAAGCATGCACAAATAAAATAAGAAAGAATAGGGTAAGAAATGCTCAATCATGGCTCCAAATCTTCTTCCTTCATTCCATCAAACATGTTGAGTACAAGTCCCTCTAAGCTTTTGTTACAATAATAAATTATTCCTACAAAACTAGAAAGAAAAACTAATCTAAATATTTTCAAGGAGTGTTCCTCCTACCAAGCTTTAGTTCTAGCTTTATCAAGCCTAAAACTAAGCATAGAACCAAGCATATCTTACATGAAACTACAAAGGCATACATTTATAGGAAAAACCCTAGCTCAAGTCATTGTCCAGGTTGGAGACATAATGATGAAGTTTGATTCCAAATCTTGGAAAATCTTGCTTTGAACTTTGCAATATTCTCTAGGGCAGAGTAGATGCAGTTGGACATTGAATTTAGCTGTAAAAGTTGTATGAATATGCTGCAAATTGCAACCAGCCAAACCTACAAGTGGGCTTGATCTGCAGGTGGGATCCTTGGGTTAGCTAACCCACGGATTTGATCCATAGATATCTCAGAAAAGATGGCCGAATCAAGCTTTTCCTCAAAACAAAAAGTGTAGCTCTTTGAGTTAGCTTTCCAAGGGCACATAATAAGGTCATTTGGAGCTATGGATACAAAGATATGGCCAAAATACCCAAGAGGTAGTTGGAAGAACTGTGCAGCACAAATGTATTTTAGTAATTTGGATATTTGGCTATGAAAAAGTGAGATATGGATTCTGATGTCTCATAAGAAATGTAGAGAATCTTCTTAGCTTTAAAATACAATAAGAATCATCTCAATCCAATATTTGTATCTCAAGTTATTGCCAAAAAACTAAAATGTGTCATTATTGCCGACTCTCTTGTTTTCTCCAATTTCTCACTTCCATTGCTTCTTTGCCCTCCTTTTTATTGGTTATTCCTTTGATGCCCTTTGAGACCTTTTTCTACTATTTGAACCATAATTTCTTGGTATAATTTAATGAATAAAATTATTCTGAAAATTCCCAAGCTTAAGTGATCGAAAAGTACAACTTGAATCAACCTTTAATTTGATAATCCTTGAGCTTCAATTGATCCAATTTATTTTTAATCATCATTTACCTGCAATATCAAATAAACTTGGGCATTAATTTATTAAAAATAATAATTTTGCTTTAAAATCCTAATTTCCAGGCTAATAACCCTAACTTTAGAGCAATCCTTGATTTGATGAAAAGTTATGAAATTGAGCCATTTTAATATCAAAAATATCAAAAATACTTAAAAACACACTTAAATCCTATATAAAACACTATGCTAAAACAGGTAAATTTATCACTTATGAATTAGATTTACTATATAAATTGTACAATGCATATATCGTTTGTGTTAGATGATGATGAAAATATACTTCTTTCACTGACGGGTTGGAGCAAGAGTATACTTGCTTTGTTACCAAATACCAAAAGGTACTATTGCTAAAGGTGTTGTTATTTAGCATGGATCCCAATGATGAAGTAGGAGTACCATTAGACCTTGACTTTTACAAAGTGTATGTGAAAAAAGCAATTGATCCTGATGATTCCTTGATGACCGGCCCCAGTGTGGTGTATTTATAGTTGGAGAAGCTATTGACAAATGTGTTGCTTGACATTCTAGTAACGTATGTTGAAACTTCTACTATCGATATCTTTAAAGCTTCGTTAGATGATACTCTATAATTGACCTTATTGATTTAAAATTACTAGATGTTTTACTATTGTTTTGAAAGTAAGTTGATTTGTAACCTATCTTCATAGGTTTCATTTTCTTTTGCAGGTTATGGAGAAGTAACTATGAAGACTGTCATGTTATTATTCAAGGTTTAGGTTTAGATTTTACTTTTTATAATTAGTAGAGTTTGTCTTAGTACTTTATGTTGGTATTTGGCAAAGAGTTACACTTGTCTCAGTACTTTATGTTAGTACTTGATAAATAATTATCCTTTTCAAAGATTTGATGTAATTACATGAATAATATATTGATTAACTATATCTATGATCCAACGATATAATTTGAAAGTTAGTCTTATATTGGCTCACACTTTAGATTTATATTAGTTTGATAAGTGATTTATTTTGTTGAATTTTATCTGGGAATGTGTATGTATATTGTAATGAAATGGAACTATAAGAACAACATTGTTAAAGTGCATTGGTGGCATCTACCAAACCATAAAAAAATGTCATAAAAAATTTTGAATCTTTTTGTGAGGATTTTCGAAGTGTAATAAAACATATTGGTGACATTCTAAATACTATAGATAATAAATGTTTTGTTACGCTTTTGGAACCGTCTCCAAAAAACATTGGATTAAGCATATTTATTATACTTTTAAAAGTGTCCCAAAAAGTTTTATAAACTGTCATACTATTTTTTTATTAAACTTTTAAGAGTGTTCCGAAAAGATTTATAAACCATCACAAATACTATTTTTTAATATGCTTCCAAAAGTGTCCCAAAAAATTTTATAAACTGTCACAAATATTATTTTTTATTACACATTTAAGTGTCCTAAAAAGTCTTATAAACTGTTATAAGTACTATTTTTTATTATGCCTTCAAAGCTGTTGCAAAAAGTTTTATATACTGTCATAAATATTATTGGCAACAGTTAAGATATCGTTACAAAGCTTTTGTTACACATTTTTTACCGATGCATAGAAAATCGTCATAAATTTGTCACAAAAATCTTTTTGTGACATAATTATCATTTTAGCAATATTTTTTAGTGTCACAAAATGATGGCTTCGTTTGGATGTCATTATTTGGAGAGTTTTTTGGGAATTATTTGTATTATTTTTTGTTGACTTTTTTTTGAAAAGGTGACAAAGTGTTTTGATATGAAATTTTTTTTGAAGTGACATGATGGTGGTTTGAAAAGTGAATAATTAGTGTGGAAAAGTGTTTGACTGGTTCAAAAATTTTAGACCAACTGCACTTAATTTTAAATGATCTGTATAAGGACATTGAATTTTTTTTGGAGGAAGTTTATCTGAAAAATGAAAAAAAGACACTGACCAAAATGCAAACTATATAACTGGAAAAAGTAGAAAAGCGGACGTTCGCTTCAGAGATAAAAATGTCTTAGCGAGCACTGGGCATGGATGCTCTCGCTAAGACATTTTTATCTCTGAAGTTGACGTTTGCTTAAAAAAGCGGATGTTCGCTAAAAGAAGCGGATGTCTTTTTCATCGTCCGCTTTATCGTCTCAATTCAAAACCTAGCGATAATGAATCTCATCTTGTTACTCGCACTTTTTTTAGTTTTTTAAAATGAATTTTGAACATAAACATGTTTGTTGTGAATAATTGTGTAAAATGTCTAAAGAGTTCATTTGAAGTTTAGAACGAAAATTTGGTGGGAAAATTTGGTGAAAAAATTTGACCAACAAATTTTTTCACTTTTTCTCAAAGAAATGCTTCTCTCCAAACAAAATTCCAAAAAATTTTTTCCAATAATCTCCAAAAAATGTCATCCAAATGGAGCCAATGTATTTGCTGTTAGTGGCATCAATTGGTTCTATTAAAATGGAGGTAAGCCCACACTCTGAGCCCAATATATTATAAAGCTTAAAATAAGGCCCACAAAGGTCAGGAGCTTAAAAACGGGCCATTGGAGCTAATTTAGACACAACACAGACACAGAACTCTCACTCAAAGAATACCGTTTTAGA
>CM045560.1:13543933-13686179 GCA_024721245.1 Mitragyna speciosa | reverse complement strand
AAGTGCCCCAATTCAAGTTGTTCTTGGATTCTCAACAAGTTACGAAGGGATCAAGAAGATTGGATTGGTTCCAACGGGATTTCAAGGAGTCTTGGGTATCTCGCGACCGTTGTTCGCATCAAATTCACCCAGTATAAATTATTATCAATTCAAAGTTAGTTTTTTTCCAAAAACTTTCTCATGCATCAAGCATCAAAAATCAATTTGAAATCAATTTTTTTTTCAAAAATTTGACCCAGTATTAATTTGAAAACAATATTGGGAACACCTTTGCCCCAGTTAGACTATTGTTGACTGAAAAAAAATGCTCCACTTTTTATCTTTTATTAAAGCTTCCAATCATGATCATGTAATTCCACCTGCAAAAAAGGAAACTGCTACAATTGCAAAATAATGCCACCACCTAGCGGTCCTTTGACTCCACTAGCTCATATAAACAAGCGAATTGCCATCACAAATTTCTACTATGGCCTCTTGCTTTAAACTTAGGATTGCATTTGATTTTATTTGAATTCAATAAAAGTAACCATCATTATTCATTCGTGTACAAAACATTTCACATGCACTAATTAAAAAGAACTTTCTGTACAGTAAACAACACAAAACACGCAAATACTAAATAAAGTCAAATAAAACATTTTTTCAAAATTGATTTTGAAGTGATGGCTTAAAAGATGCCTTTTGATCCTAGGATGTCATTCCATTTGAATTTCGAGATTGTTGCAAAATGATCAATACCGACAAGAAACCTCAAGTGACTACAATCACTAATTTCAAAGGGAACCTAATATCGACATACTGATTTTTTCACTTGTGACCCTTCAATTGTCATATTTACCTAATCATAATGTCCTTTCGGATTATCAACTTTAGAGGAAGAAATGAAATGAATGGTAGCATCCGAGCCTAAAATAGTCTTTCCTTTTTTCATTGAAACAGACTAGTATTTGAAAAATATTTGGCATCAGTAAAACACTCTTCCCTTGATGGATTTGGGATAGATTTGTTAACATCATACACCCTTTCGATTTGCAAATTTTCATTTAAAAAGTATCACAAAATAAAGACCGAGGTTGATAACATTTTTGACTTTTGAAATGGGGTAAGGTAAAATGATAGAAATGTTGAGGTTGGAAAGCAAAATTCTTGAGGGGTTTAATTAACTTGAGGTCACATTTCAAAAATTCATATAAACTTTACTACTCACTCTTGGGCTTTTTTTCTTTTTTTTTTTTTTTGTTTTTTTTGGTTTGCCCCAATTTTATCAATTTCTTTTGGTTTTTCTTTTTCCATCGTCCTTTTCCATCTTTTTTTCTTTTTCTTTTGTCTTTATTTTTTTGAATCACAAACAAATATAAAATTTTCCCCAGTGTGGGATAAAATTACCATAAGAAATTGTCCCAATATAAGGTTCGACCATCAAGTGGGTTGTCAAATGAAAATAACATATTTTGAAAGGTCAAATGGGAAAAACTGAGGGAGAAATGCTTAAAGGAAAAGAAAGATGGCCCACCTTTGATCTGTCCTTTCTTGCAACAATTTTCAAAAGAAAATTTACTAAATCAAATGAGAAACTTCTTTAGAGTATCTGAATTAATGATCGAGGGAAATATCTGACCATCCATTTCTGCTAGAACACGGTCTCTCTTTGAGTAATGCTTCCCCTCCTTTCCTTTTGAATGAGAGAAATTGTGCTCCAATTGATCCAAATTTTGTTCAAATGTCATTAACCTAGAAAAATCACAACAACTTGTGAGTTAATTTGCTCAAAAATTATTTCAATTTCTGAATTCTAAATTTCTAGTTAAAAAGCATAATAGAATTTGAGTCAAATTCCCACTAAATACAAATATGCCAAAATGCATAATTTTGACACTTATCAATTCCCCCACACAATCATTGTTTGTCTTCAAGCAATTGGAAAATGTAAGATCAAATAATTATTCAAGTATTGAAATAACTAGTGTGCATTATAAAACGTATTTTCCTCAAAAACAAGAAAATAACCATTGTATGATTTATTGTCTTGTCTTTAGTACTCATATATCAAGCAAAGGAGAAGGAATTATATCACAATCAAGCCATCTCAGCTTAATTTTTTTGCCTTATTGAATTTCACAAGTAAATGAATCATATGATCAATCAAAAAGTGTCCCAAGCCTATGGTCAATTTCTTTTTTTCACTTGAGGGAATGATATGTTATTTTAGTGAACTAATCACTCAAAGTATAAGAGTGTCTTTTGAAGTGAAAACCAACATTGGCCTATGAAGGTTCCTAGTAACTCAACATCTCAATCTTAAGCAAATAGCAAAATTGTATTTGGAAAGTGCAATTGCCTTTTTACACAAGAATCGATATTGGTTGGATGCAAATCCCTGGTTACTTAACAATTTGACTTGCTCAAATTTGCAATGCATTACTCATAATTCAAGTGCCATTTGACTCAAAAGTTTAGATGGAGACTCCCAGTTACTAAGCACAAGAACCATTGGAGTACAAAAAACTACATCATTCTTTTTGTTTTTTTTTTTTTGGTATAAGTTTCCTCATAACAAGTATTGCATCACAGATTACATGATTCCACTAATTGATCATAATTAACATTTAACATGTGAAATTAAGCAAAGCAGAGAAATTTTCATCAAACATGCAATCTAAACATAATTCCAACCACTTTTCAAAATATGCTTTTTATAAGAACAAAACTTCAAATCACATAATAATCATTTCTAAATACTTGAAGAAAGCATTTGTCAAAACACATAAAGTAATTTCAACAAGCGAGAGAATTAGACACAAATAATGGTTGCTAACATCAACTCATTAGCACACAATATAACCCTACTTTTTCCCCCACATTTAATCTGTACAATATACTCCAAATGCAAATAAGAAAGTGAGGAAGTGAAACAATAAAACTCCCCTTGTGAATTAATTGAAATTGTATTCCCTACGTGTCTATTCCTTTTATTGCACTCGAATCTTCTAAATATACATCGGAAACTTGTTGGCGATTCATTGCGGCCCTCTTTCTTAATGATTTGGATACTCAAATGTGAGAATCTGAGCCATAAGTCTTACCACTAAAATCAAGCTTTCCAAGAAGCTGCTCACCTCTTTTCTTGGCCTTTGTAGCTAAAGAATTTCTGACTTTAACTTCATTAATCTCTTCCTTAGTATCAATGCTGATAGCTTCTGCCTCTTCCAACTTAAGCTTGAGTTCCTTTGTGCACCGTTTAGAATGCTTGACATGAAATCTATATTCTTCTTCGGTATCACTCTAATTCTCATTAACAGTTTGCCTATTTCACAATCCAGAGGAATATCAAAGTTGCAATCATTGGCTTCAAGTAAGATGACTTTCAAAGATCATTGGCATTTATTTTCACCATCAAAGCATATAGGAAAAGATCATGGGTACAGTATGAGGCATGGAAGGATACTGAATAATCAATATAGGATTCACTACACCTTAATAGGAGAGTGTGTCCTACTTTGGTCACTTATTAGAAATATTAACTCAACAAATCTTTTGTAGAAGCGATACTATAACTTGAAAGTATTTTCAATGTTATACTTCATGGAGAGTTATATTTCGGGAACAAGAAAATATTAATTAGTCATTTCAAAGTGTGCACTATGTTTTTAGACTAATTGGGATATAGTGTGGTGAAAGGATATTAGTTACATGGTAAAATTGTCATTGATGGGCGTAAGGTAATAACGAGAGTAACGCAACAAAAAATTTAAATATTTATTACCTTAGCCATGGATCTCTTTGATATAATCTATACGATTAAAGGGTGTTTAGCATAAATATTTCAAGCATAGAAGGTTTCTATGCTTCAAAAGGCATGATCATATTCGATGCAGGTGTTGATCTACCATGAAAAGCTTCCCAAGTGTTGAGCTTGTAATAGTATCCACGCAAACACGATCTTTAGGAACTTTTCAATTTGTTTCCTTGCCTTTTGAGTGCTAATTTCCTTGAATAATTATGAAGAACACAAGAACAAAAGGAGGAAGAAGATGAAACCCTAACACTTAGGGAGAGAGAGGGTGGCGGATTTCTTGTGGAGAAAACTGCCTCTCTTCTCTCAATTTTTCTGTCTCAAAATTTGTGGTGGTGTTGCATCCATCTTTCAAGAGTCAAGGCATGGATATATTTATAGGAGTAGTATCCTAGTCTTTTAGGAAATAAGAATAATTGGAAACCAAATAGGTTTAGGAAGCTAGCTTTAAGCATATCTTATTCCTTTAGGAAATCCTATTCCTTAAGGAAACAAACACCTCTTTCCTAATTATTTAGAAACCTTTTTCCAACAAGACTTAGATATTTATAAATAAGCCTTTTAAGTTAATTTATCACATAAATTAACCCAATAAGTATTTTATACTTATCTTACTAACAATTTAACCCAAAGATCATGTTCTTATTATGTGTGACCCATTAGGTTCCATTCACGTTGGTAATAAGTATAAATTATAACTCATTAATTAATTAATTAAGAGCATGAACACTTTAATTTATCATTAATTCAATAATTAATTAATTCGCACTTGTAGATCATGAGTGACGTCTAGCAATGCATCATGACCACCCAAGAGAATAGTAAAGTCATACAGTAGACTACACCTATCTATGACAATGTTATTGTGTAATTAATATCCCTTCACCACACTATATCCCAATTAGTCTAAGAGTGTAGTGTGCACTCTTTACATGATTAGTTAATGATTTTTTGTTCCCAAAATATAACTTTATATAAATGTATAACCTTGAAACACTTTCAAGTCATATTTTCACATTTTCACTTTTGCACAAAATATTCTTTTAGTTATTTCAACAAGTGGCCAATACAAGATATATTCTCCTATAATAAAGAGTGATGAATCCGATATTGATTACTAACTACCCTTCCATGCTTCATAATATACCCAATCTCTACCGTATGGGCTACACTTTTACGAGAACCGAGCAATTGAGTCAAAGCATAACAATCCACACTCAAGATACTATGGTAATCTCAAGTCTAAGGATCACTCACCATTGCCACTAAGAGTACAATTCATTGGCACTATGAATGGTGACTCTTGGCGGATCAATCCAATGAACTTGTTCTCTAACAAGTATCCACATACTAGCTTAGATGTCACATACCATAGTTGATGATATCAACTACTACTTACCATAAGTAGAGGCAAAGTATATGGTAGTCTTTCCATATTAATGATGTCCAATCTCATTAATGCCATGACTATGGATATTTAAGAATATAACTTTATGTGTAATAAGAGTCTCATCATTATAATTCTTACAATCTCTTATACACAGTTAATATTTTATGGACTTTATCAATTGAACAAGTAATATAAAAACAAGTATTAAATGACAAAGAAAATGCCACATAAATTTGTATAACATGAAATAAGCATAATATATAAATCCCAAAAACCAACTTGTTTTTAAAGCATACACTAACAATGGGTATAGTCTACCATATGACTTTCCTATTCACTTGAAATAACATGAAATAAGCGTAATATATAAATCCCAAAAACCAACTCGGTTTTAAGGCATACACTAACAATGGGTATAGTCTACCATATGACTTTCCTATTCACTTGGGTGGTTATGAAGTTGCTAGATGCAACTCATGATCTATAAGTACGAATTAATTAATCAGTGAATTAATGATAAATTAAAGTATTTAAGTTATCTAGTTCTTAATTAATTAATTAATGAGTTATAATTTGTACTTATTACCAATGTGAATGTAACCTAATGGGTCACTCATATAAAGAACATAATCTTTGGGTTAAATTGTAATTAAGATAAGTATAAGATACTTATGAGGTTAATTTGTGTGATAAATTAACTCAAAAGAGTTATTTGTAATTATCTAAGTCTTGCTGGAAATTAATTTTTTAAAAGGAATAAATGAGCTATTTCCTTTGGGATAGGATTTCCTAAAAGAATAGCATTAGCTTAAGGTAAGTTTTCTAAACCTTCTAGGTTTCCAATTACTCTTGTTTCTTTAAAGACTAGAATTCTACTCCTATAAATATATCCATGCTTTGACTCTTGAATTATTATTGCAACACAAGATAAATTCTATAGAAAGAGAAAACAAAAGTGACGCCATCACAAAGGTGAAACGCTACCCTTGTGCTGCCACCTCCTCTCTTCCTCTCGTAATTGTTAGGTTTTCATCTTCTCTTGTGTTCTCTAAATAATTCAAGGAAACTAGCACTCAAAAGTCAAAGTAAGTGAGCCTTGGAGGTTCCCAAAAGATGGTGTTCGTGTGGATATCATTAGAGGCTCGACGCTTGGAGGGCTTTTGTGGTAGACGTACCTCATCTACGAAGGATCTAGCCTTAAGAAGCATAGAAATCTTTTGTGCTTGATGTAATTCTCATGTAAACCCCTTTGTAAATGTATAGCTATATCAAAGAGATCCATGGCTAAGGTAATAAAATTTTTATTTTTTCGCTACGTTACCTATGTTATTACCTTACATTACAAGCCAATTTAAATGGAGATGATGAGAGACAATTGGACCAAGAAAATCAACAATGCCATGAGCTAGATTCTCCTATTCCTTATGAGTTGGTTTTTATGATTTATTTATCAGCACTATTTTATTATTTATATCATTTAATTGTAAGAATACTTGCACACTACTTAGACAAGTGAATGAATTATGTGAAAGACAGATATTGAAAGTTTTTTTTTCTCCTTTTCATACGGAATCCATAGCCAAAATTATGAAAATTTTTTCTTTGCCAATATATTATTGAAAGCTAATCAAAATTGTTGATGATTGTATTTTTTGTTAATTTGTTTTATCTGTATGATTATGGTTTTTTGTTTAATTTTTTTATCATTGTTAATTGTAATAAAATTAGTGATGGATGAACTATCTAGTACTTGTCTTGAATGTTTCTATTAGAAATATTTGGAATTCGATGAATTACTTGTTAGTTTTCAGACTTCAATTTTGTTAGTAATTGTTCCAACATTGATATTGACTTTCGGTGGTATGCAAATAGAATATCTTTGTACTAATTTTGTTGCCTACTATTTGCGTATTTTGATTAATTAATGTATAGACTTTTTTTTACACATAAGCTAACTTAGATATAATCATAATGCTTTTTGTAGATTGAATATCTATCTTTTTCTCAGTGCTATGATGTAATATCGTTGGCATGAGAATGCTATGGAGGACTTAATGCTGACATTTTTTGTTAATATTTGTGCAACAGATTCATAATGCAAATAATGGGATGCCCAATGATGTATTTGACTTTAGTCCTATAAAGGTATATGGTATTATACACAAATTAGTTAGATAGTTGAAATGACATTTTTATAGTATTAAATGATTAGTGTTTGTGAGTTTAGTTTACATCAAAATATATCAAGAAATCTACTTAAAATTACACAAACAAGTAATAAAATTTATAACCTAATACTCGTTCCGCAAGTGCACGGGTCAATTGTAGTTGTGACGAGTATTAGGGTCGATCTCACGAAGAAACAAGAACGAACAACTACCTAGGCTACAAACTTGCTTTATTATCTAAACAATCAAACTTAGGAGATGGTGAAAATTGTAGGAAAATCAAATTCAAGATAACAAAATATGAAGAAACTAGTTAAACAAAATTGATCTCTCTATGAATAGAAGACTACTAATACATGAGCTTTCCTACTCTCGGGGTAAAGTCTAGCATGCATTAGTTCATTAAACTTATAAATTGTGACTTCAAACCTTAACCCACCTATGTGAATCACTACACTTGTGAGATTCAACATAAGTTCCACTTAGTCTATCCATTGTTAAGTTCAAATCTCTTTGTCAAATAACAACTAAGATGACTTGAAATTGGTAGCTAATCAACAACAAGTGTTAAGACCGAGTAAATGGTCAAATAACAACTAAGATGACTTGAAATTGGTAGCTGATTAACAACAAGTGTTAAGATCAAGTAAATGAACAAACAAGAATAAGTTGGCCATAACTCATTCATATTATAGTTTCATCCTAAACCTAGTTGGAATCAACTTAGTTTAACATGTTAAAGATAATATTAAGCCCATAAATAAATGTAAACAAGCATGCACAAATAAAATAAGAAAGAATAGGGTAAGAAATGCTCAATCATGGCTCCAAATCTTCTTCCTTCATTCCATCAAACATGTTGAGTACAAGTCCCTCTAAGCTTTTGTTACAATAATAAATTATTCCTACAAAACTAGAAAGAAAACTAATCTAAATATTTTCAAGGAGTGTTCCTCCTACCAAGCTTTAGTTCTAGCTTTATCAAGCCTAAAACTAAGCATAGAACCAAGCATATCTTACATGAACTACAAAGGCATACATTTATAGGAAAAACCCTAGCTCAAGTCATTGTCCAGGTTGGAGACATAATGATGAAGTTTGATTCCAAATCTTGGAAAATCTTGCTTTGAACTTTGCAATATTCTCTTAGGGCAGAGTAGATGCAGTTGGACATTGAATTTAGCTGTAAAAGTTGTATGAATATGCTGCAAATTGCAACCAGCCAAACCTACAAGTGGGCTTGATCTGCAGGTGGGATCCTTGGGTTAGCTAACCCACGGATTTGATCCATAGATATCTCAGAAAAGATGGCCGAATCAACTTTTCCTCAAAAACAAAAATTGTAGCTCTTTGAGTTAGCTTTCTAAGGGCACATGAATAAGGTCATTTGGAGCTATGGATACAAAGATATGGCCAAAATACCAAGAGGTAGTTGGAAGAACTGTGCAGCACAAATGTATTTTAGTAATTTGGATATTTGGCTATGAAAAAGTGAGATATGGATTCTGATGTCTCATAAGAAATGTAGAGAATCTTCTTAGCTTTAAAATACAATAAGAATCATCTCAATCCAATATTTGTATCTCAAGTTATTGCCAAAAAACTAAAATGTGTCATTATTGCCGACTCTCTTGTTTTCTCCAATTTCTCACTTCCATTGCTTCTTTGCCCTTCCTTTTTATTGGTTATTCCTTTGATGCCCTTGAGACCTTTTTCTACTATTTGAACCATAATTTCTTGGTATAATTTAATGAATAAAATTATTCTGAAAATTCCCAAGCTTAAGTGATCGAAAAGTACAACTTGAATCAACCTTTAATTTGATAATCCTTGAGCTTCAATTGATCCAATTTATTTTTAATCATCATTTACCTGCAATATCAAATAAACTTGGGCATTAATTTATTAAAAATAATAATTTTGCTTTAAAATCCTAATTTCCAGGCTAATAACCCTAACTTTAGAGCAATCCTTGATTTGATGAAAAGTTATGAAATTGAGCCATTTTAATATCAAAAATATCAAAAATATACTAAAAACACACTTAAATCCTATATAAAACACTATGCTAAAACAGGTAAATTTATCACTTATGAATTAGATTTACTATATAAATTGTACAATGCATATATCGTTTTGTGTTAGATGATGATGAAAATATACTTCTTCACTGACGGGTTGGAGCAAGAGTATACTTGCTTTGTTACCAAATACCAAAAAGTACTATTGCTAAAGGTGTTGTTATTAGCATGGATCCCAATGATGAAGTAGGAGTACCATTAGACCTTGACTTTTACAAAGTGTATGTGAAAAAAGCAATTGATCCTGATGATTCCTTGATGAGGCCCCAGTGTGGTGTATTTATAGTTGGAGAAGCTATTGACAAATGTGTTGCTTGACATTCTAGTAACGTATGTTGAAACTTCTACTATCGATATCTTTAAAGCTTCGTTAGATGATACTCTATAATTGACCTTATTGATTTTAAAATTACTAGATGTTTTACTATTGTTTTGAAAGTAAGTTGATTTGTAACCTTATCTTCATAGGTTTCATTTTCTTTTGCAGGTTATGGAGAAGTAACTATGAAGACTGTCATGTTATTATTCAAGGTTTAGGTTTAGATTTACTTTTTATAATTAGTAGAGTTTGTCTTAGTACTTTATGTTGGTATTTGGCAAAGAGTTACACTTGTCTCAGTACTTTATGTTAGTACTTGATAAATAATTATCCTTTTCAAAGATTTGATGTAATTACATGAATAATATATTGATTAACTATATCTATGATCCAACGATATAATTTGAAAGTTAGTCTTATATTGGCTCACACTTTAGATTTATATTAGTTTGATAAGTGATTTATTTTGTTAATTTTATCTGGGAATGTGTATGTATATTGTAATGAAATGGAACTATAAGAACAACATTGTTAAAGTGCATTGGTGGCATCTACCAAACCATAAAAAAATGTCATAAAAAATTTTGAATCTTTTTGTGAGGATTTTCGAAGTGTAATAAAACATATTGGTGACATTCTAAATACTATAGATAATAAATGTTTTGTTACGCTTTTGGAACCGTCTCCAAAAAACATTGGATTAAGCATATTTATTATACTTTTGAAAGTGTCCCAAAAAGTTTTATAAACTGTCATACTATTTTTTTATTAAACTTTTAAGAGTGTTCCGAAAAGATTTATAAACCATCACAAATACTATTTTTTAATATGCTTCCAAAAGTGTCCCAAAAAATTTTATAAACTGTCACAAATATTATTTTTTATTACACATTTAAGTGTCCTAAAAAGTCTTATAAACTGTTATAAGTACTATTTTTTATTATGCCTTCAAAGCTGTTGCAAAAAGTTTTATATACTGTCATAAATATTATTGGCAACAGTTAAGATATCGTTACAAAGCTTTTGTTACACATTTTTTACCGATGCATAGAAAATCGTCATAAATTTGTCACAAAAATCTTTTTGTGACATAATTATCATTTTAGCAATATTTTTTAGTGTCACAAAATGATGGCTTCGTTTGGATGTCATTATTTGGAGAGTTTTTTTGGGAATTATTTGTATTATTTTTTGTTGACTTTTTTGAAAAGGTGACAAAGTGTTTGGATATGAAATTTTTTTTGAAGTGACATGATGGTGGTTTGAAAAGTGAATAATTAGTGTGGAAAAGTGTTTGAATGGTTCAAAAATTTTAGACCAACTTGCACTTAATTTTAAATGATTGTATAAGGACATTGAATTTTTTTGGAGGAAGTTTATCTGAAAAATGAAAAAAAGACACTGACCAAAATGCAACTCATATAACTGGAAAAAGTAGCAAAGCGGACGTTCGCTTCAGAGATAAAAATGTCTTAGCGAGCACTGGGCATGGATGCTCTCGCTAAGACATTTTTATCTCTGAAGTTGACGTTTGCTTAAAAAAGCGGATGTTCGCTAAAAGAAGCGGATGTCTTTTTCATCGTCCGCTTTATCGTCTCAATTCAAAACCTAGCGATAATGAATCTCATCTTGTTACTCGCACTTTTTTTAGTTTTTTAAAATGAATTTTGAACATAAACATGTTTGTTGTGAATAATTGTGTAAAATGTCTAAAGAGTTCATTTGAAGTTTAGAACGAAAATTTGGTGGGAAAATTTGGTGAAAAAATTTGACCAACAAATTTTTTCACTTTTTCTCAAAGAAATGCTTCTCTCCAAACAAAATTCCAAAAAATTTTTTTCCAATAATCTCCAAAAAATGTCATCCAAATGGAGCCAATGTATTTGCTGTTAGTGGCATCAATTGGTTCTATTAAAATGGAGGTAAGCCCACACTCTGAGCCCAATATATTATAAAGCTTAAAATAAGGCCCACAAAGGTCAGGAGCTTAAAAACGGGCCATTGGAGCTAATTTAGACACAACACAGACACAGAACTCTCACTCAAAGAATACCGTTTTAGAGCTTTCGAACACCCTCACTTTCCTGTGAGTTACTAAATTGAGCAACAAGGAGCAAATGGGCGGACGTTCTTTCATTTTTGAACTTTGTCACTAGTTTGGAAGTAAAAGACGGTACATTCGCCATTTTATTGTTCGTGGGGCTCGTTTTATTTATTTAATGTTTATTTAAATTTTTTCTTTGATTGTTAGTTATTGAAATCTGAAGCCGGCCAACGCAACTGCCGTGGTTTATAAATTCCCGTTGTAATAATCTTCATGTGATTGGCCAGAGCCTACGAAAATTATAGCTTCCACAATTAGAATAATATTTTTTCATATTGTGCTCTTATCTTCTTAAATGTGTGTGTGTATATACAAGTGAAAGTGTATTTACAGTTCAGGTTGCCAAGTAGTACGTCAAGCACCATGTGAATTCTTGGTCAATAAATTGTAAGTTGACCAATCTGCTTAATGTATATGACTTCTAATTTAGCACATTTGTTAACGTATATTTTTTGACCAAGAATTCTCATGATGCTTAACGTACTACACATGCACACACACACATACAAGCACATTGATTTTTTTTTTTTTAAGGCAAACCCCGTTCACGGGGAGGCATGCTAGCTCAAAATTTTATTAATAATGAAAAGAATAACAATATTGAGAGGGAGGCCAAGCCTGACCTCTTATACATTTATTGTCCAAATGCAGAAAAGT
This sequence comes from Mitragyna speciosa, assembly GCA_024721245.1. Lineage (NCBI taxonomy): Eukaryota > Viridiplantae > Streptophyta > Magnoliopsida > Gentianales > Rubiaceae > Mitragyna > Mitragyna speciosa. Next base: position 13,673,667 of record CM045560.1, on the reverse strand, counting down.
AAACAAGGAGTACTACTCCTTTATATTAATATTTATTAAATAATGAAAATAAATACTATCTAGTCTAACAAGGGATCTAACCAATTGTGGAAGTTGTTGGAGAGATTCAAAATAAAAGGTATCCGCTAACCTTAAATTAGCAATTAAGCACGTTGGTTAACATATATTTTCTTGGACAAGAATTATCGTGGTGTTTGACTTATTGCTAGGCAACTTGATATGTAAATACGCTTTATAATGTATACGGCTCCATATGAATTGATAGAGTTGGTTTTAGAAAATTATTATCATCGATTTTTTTAACTTAAATTTGCACTTGAAAACTGGGTTGGGTACGAATTTATGGTCAACTTGGCAAATTGAGCAACTAGCATTATTAAGTGCTGCATTTCATCCACGAATCTCAATAGAAACCGCGGATTTTTAATGTGTTTTGGAAGGCATTAATTATTAGCCTCCTACGTTACGTCAGCGTCATGAAGTGCATCCAATCCCTTCCATTATTGTCCAACCTAAAAGTCGGTTCGTTTCATTTGGACCAAGTCCGAGTGCTTCTTCTAGTAAAAAACCAATAGACATGGATACGTAACGAAAACTCCCACTATTCAAATGAGTATCTTCCTTGCAATTTGTCAGCTCTCAAGCTAATTTAACTGACTTAATCTCACCAATAGACAATGCCACTGCGTGAATTGCTTATGGATTAGTAAGACTAATCAAGAAAGTAGTAAGAATGAGCTAAGAACACCAATGAAAATGAGAAGGAATTAATTGAGCGTGAAGGGGGAACAAATAGAGGGTCGAGCGGTTAGAGTTCTATAACTCCACCCCAGAAGTCGGAGGTTTGAATCCTGCCAAAATCAAATTTCCTTTTCCCCATGTAACAGTGTAGGTTTATAAAAAAAAAAAAAAAAATTGAGCGTGAGAGAAATGATTACACAAAAACAATAATATAGAGAGATAAGAGAAAAGCAGAGAGACAAGGAGACAGATTGAGAACTTGTGATCTAGTTTTTTCCTATGCAACTCCCTCCTTCTTTCTCCTTTTTTATTCTCTTAAACTTAGCTTTCTAACTGCAATCTAACTAACTTTCTAACTAACTGTCTACCTACTACGCTGTTTTGTTTCTTTTCCATTTCTACTAATTTCCATGACACAATTTTAGTTAGTTCCATAATAGCATCTAATTTTCTTAAATTAAAATTATTAATCCTGAAATGCTTTTTCTTTTCAATTATTTAATACATTGCAAATACAAAACAGAATCTTATATGTATCTTTCATTTTTTCTTTATAATTCAATTGTTTTTTTTTTTTTTGGCAACACCCCATATGCGGGAGGGACGCCACCCCTAAGTTTTATTAAGATAAAAAGTATAAATATATGAGGGGGCATAAACCTTACCTCAATTAGTAAAAGGAATTTCATCAAATAAATTGGGAATACTATTCCCTTTACATATAGTATAACTTTATTCTACAAAAAGAAGGAAATTGAATCTTGTCTAATCTAAAAGGACTACATGCTTGAGCTGGAAGATCTACTAGCTGTTTATAAATCTTTCGATTCGATTGAGCCACACCAATGTTAGAAAGGACATCTGCCACTTGATTTGCTTCATGAAAACAATGTTGCAATTCAATGAAATGATGCTCAAATTGAAGAATCTGTTGCACTTCCTTGTAAATGGACCATGGACAATGAAAACTTCTCTTCTAAGGACTTGAATCAAAACCAGAGAATCACTTTCAATTCTAAAAGATGCATAGCCATATTGCAAACAACAATGAACTCCAAATAATAATGCTCAAGCTACTGCTTGAATACTATTGGCTTCTCCAAAATTTATATTGAAGGCCAATTTAAACTTTCCATTGCTACCCTTTAGGACCCCTTCTCCTCCAGCACATTCAAGATTTCCTTTTGAATAACCATCTATATTAAGCTTTAGATCTCCATCACTTGACGTCAACCATTTAATCAACTAGAACCTATTAATTCTTTGAACTCCAGCTAGCTTTTCATTGAAACTCCAATTAGAACCTAAAACATTAACTTTCGGGAATTGCAAGCTAAACAAGTCTTTAAGCTACCTGAAAATGTCATTACAAACTAGCTCGAGTCAAGGCAAATCGCCATAAAAAACTGCCTTATTCCTTGCTGTCCATAACTTCCAACATATTAATAATGGAACCAAGCAATGAACAAAGTCCAAAAACTTATTAGTTTTCCTCATAGACCACCAAGCTGCTATAGAAACCTTGACTAATGAACCCCCTATATAACAATCCTACCACATTGCCAAAAAATTCCACACACATTTTGCAAATCTCCTTCACAAAAAATATGATCTAAAGTTTTTGCTACTCGATACTTGCAGCTAAAACATTTAGAAATAATTTGAAACCCTAGCTTGTATAATGTTGAATCAAGGGGAAGTCTGTTTTTTAATAATCGCAGAGTAAAAAAAGACACTTTCAAAGGAATGCCTAGATGCCAAATTCTACTAAAACCAAATGAGTAAGCACTTGGACTTTGACCAATCTTAAATGATAATTTTAAAGAGAATTCACCTGACTGAGAAGCCAACCAAATGATCTTGTCTGGATTTTGCTGATGCGCGCGGGTTTGTGAACAGGCCAAGATCGCTTGATGATTCCAAGTGAAAAGTCTCGAATATTCTTCAACGAAGAACGAAGAATCCTAGGGTTCTAATTTAGGTCGAGATGAGCGAGTTCATTCACCTAAACTATGGCTCTATGAATCTTGATCAAACGCGAAAGAATTAATTCTAAGCAGATTATGTAGTCGCCACAAGCAAAAGGCTTGATAAGACAAGATTCGGTTCTAAATCCAAGAACCAAGTGAACACTCAAGTAGAGCACTCAAAACACACGAAAATATGCTGAAAAAATATCAATCTCCCCATTGAAAATTCGTTTGAGCCTTTTTATAAGGCTTACACAGTCAAACCCTAAAGTGCTAATAATGGCAACTAAGTGAACTTCCAAACTAACAAGAGTCCTACTTGGAAGTCTCAACTTAAAGTAACATGTAAATATGGAAACAAACTAATAACAACTAAACTAAGTAAACTAAATATCTTGGATAGCTTGGTGGCGTAAAACAAATCTTCAAAACCTCCAAAGTTACGCCACAAACCCTCCAAGTACGCCTCATAGCCTTCTAACGCCCTAGCTCACTTCTTGGCCCAACTCACAAGCTTGCATGGGCTTAACTTCATCTTCAATGACCCAAAGAAGAGTGATCATCCTTGGTGGCGTCTTTGATGGCATGTGTGGTGTTTGAGCTTGACCAAACTCCTCCAAGATCAACCCTTGCAATGCTTCCTTCATTCTTCTTGTCCTTGAACGCGTCATAGGACCATCAATCCCTTGCAATGGATCCTTGGAGTAGCTCGAGCTTTCCCTAGTGGCGTGTCCTTCATCTTGATCTCCATCATTCCCTCCTTCCTCGAAAGGATTCGCCCTCGAATCACCTACATCATAAAGAGATAAATCAGCAACATTAAAAGTGGCACTTATTCCTCCATACTCACTTGGTAAGTCGATTTTGTAGGCATTGTCTCCAATCCTCTCCAAGACTTGGAATGGTCCATCGCCTCTTGGGTTAAGCTTAGACTTCCTTTGAAAAGGAAATCTTTCCTTCCTCATGTGCACCCAAACCCAATCACCGGGTTCAAAGATCACACGAACACGTCCCTTGTTTGCAACCCTCGCATAGTGCTCATTCTTCCTTTCAATGTTAGCTCTCACCTTGGCATGTAATTCCCTAACAAATTCAGCTTTCTTTTTGCCATCAAAATCTGCACGTTCACTTGAAGGTAAAGGCAAAATATCCAAAGGAGTTAGAGGATTAAAGCCATAAACAACCTCAAAAGGTGACATAGAAGTAGTAGAATGAGTAACACGATTATAAGCAAACTCTATGTGTGGCAAACACTTTTCCCAATTCTTTAGGTTACGTTGTATGATTGCACGTAACAAAGTAGTGAGTGTCCTATTGACCACCTCAGTTTGGCCATCAGTTTGTGGATGTGCAATAGTAGAAAACTAGCAATTTAGTCCCTAATTTATTCCACAAAGTGCGCCAAAAGTGACTAAGAAACTTAACATCACGATCACTCACAATAGTTTGTGGCATGCCATGCAAACGTACAATTTCCTTAAAGAATAAATCAGCAATATGTGTAGCATCATTGGTTTTAGCACATGCAATAAAGTGAGCCATCTTACTAAACCTATCAACTACAACAAATATGCTATCTTTACCACTAGACGACCTTGGTAAACCTAAAACAAAATCCATAGAAATATCTAACCAAGGTTGAGTAGGGACGGGCAAAGGAGTATACAAACCATGGGGTTTCACCTTAGACTTTGCTTGCCTACATGCAATGCACTTGTCACAAATTTCTTGAACATCTTTTCGCATGCAAGGCCAATAAAAATGCTCATTCAAAATATTCAAAGTCTTCACAATACCAAAATGTCCCATTATACCCCCACCATGTGTTTCCCTAACAAGTAATTCACGAATAGAGCTTTTAGGAACACACAATTTATCACCCTTAAAAAGAAATCCATCATGCACAAAATAATCAGCAATGTTACGCCTCCCATCTTGGATTTTATGCCATACCTCACCAAAATCATCATCAATGGCGTAAAGCTCCTTTAACAACTCAAACCCAAGCAATTTGGCATGTAAAGTGGTAAGAAAAGTGTACCTTCTTGACAATGCATCCGCAACTATGTTCTCCTTACCTTGCTTGTATTTGATGATGTAAGGAAAAGTCTCAATGAACTCAAGCCATTTAGCATGTCTTTTGTTCAACTTACCTTGAGACTTCAAGAACTTCAAGCTTTCATGATCCGTGTGCACAACAAATTCCCTAGGCAACAAGTAATGTTGCCAAGTTTGCAAAGTTCTCACCAATGCATAGAGTTCTTTGTCATAAGTTGGATAGTTGAGGGTGGCACCATTCAGCTTCTCACTAAAATATGCTATTGGCTTTCCTTCTTGCATAAGCACGGCCCCAATTCCAACTCCAGAAGCATCACACTCTACCTCAAAAACCTTGTCAAAATCAGGTAAACTTAACAAAGGAGCATTAGTTAGTTTTTCCTTTAACAAAGCAAAAGCATCCTCATGTTTAGTTTCCCATTTAAAAATAAGTATTTTTCTTAACAAGTTCATTGAGAGGTGCAGCAATAGTGGAAAAATTACGTACAAACCTCCTATAAAAACTTGCAAGTCCATGGAAAGATCTTACCTCATTGGCATTCTTAGGTGTAGGCCAATCACGTATGGCTTTAACCTTAGATTCATCAACACTTATGCCATGAGAACTAACAACAAATCCAAGAAATATAACACTTTCCATGCAAAAAGAACACTTCTTAAGGTTGGCGTACAAGCTATGCTCACGCAACAACAAGAAAACTTTGTGCAAGTGTTCAACATGCTCATCAAGTGAATGACTATGAATAAGAATGTCATCAAAGTAGACTACCACAAATTTACCTATGAAAGCACGAAAAACATGATTCATAAGTCGCATGAAAGTACTAGGTGCATTAGTTAAACCAAAAGGCATAACTAACCATTCATACAATCCATACTTAGTTTTGAAAGCAGTCTTCCATTCATCACCTTCTCTCATCCTTATTTGATAATATCCACTTTTGAGATCAATTTTAGAAAAGATTTTAGAACCATGCAACTCATCAAGCATATCATCTAACCTAGGAATAGGATGACGATACTTTACCGTTATCTTGTTGATGGCTCTACAATCTACACACATGCGCCATGTACCATCCTTCTTTGGCACTAGAATCACGGGTACGGAGCATGGTGATAAACTTTCTCTCACAAACCCCTTCTCCACAAGTTCATCAACTTGTCTTTGAATCTCTTTGGTCTCCTCGGGGTTAGCTCTATAAGCTGGCCTATTTGGTAGACTCGCTCCAGGAACAAAGTCTATTTGGTGCTCAATGCCTCGTAAAGGAGGCAATCCATGTGGTACATCCTCGGAAATAAATCATCAAATTCCTGCAATAAAGATATAACCACACTAGGCAAAGATATGTCAAGATCATCAAGAGAAAGAAAAACATCCTTGTATAGAACAATTAATACTTGTTGCTCATTATGAAGCATGGATTCTATATCACTTTTTGAAGCAAAAGCATTAATTTGTTTTTCGCTCTCCTTACGGTTTTTCTTTCCTTCTCCTTGACTTTCGCCACTTTGAAGTCTATCCGCCTCCTTGGCTGCCTTCATGGCTAGAACTCGTCCCTTTGACTCATTCCAAGCTTTAAAATCCTTTGCTAATCTCACTTGGTCAGTGTGTGCCTCAAGTGGTGTTAAAGGACTAAGTGAGATAGACTTACCTTTCCAAACAAGGGAATACATGTTGAGGTGACCATCATGATGAACATGCCTATCAAATTGCCATGGACGTCCTAGTAGAATGTGGCATGCTTGCATAGGAACAATATCACACATCACCTCATCCTTGTACTTACCAATTGAGAATGGTACCTTCACTTGTTTGGTGACCTTCATGTCCTCGGTCTCAGCTAACCAATGCAACTTATAAGGCTTTGGATGCCTCATAGTTTCTAATCCAAGTTTATCTACAAACAAAGTAGAAGCCACGTTAGTACAACTACCACTATCAATAATTAAGTTACAAATTTTATTATTAACAGTGCAACGAGTATGGAAAAGATTTTCCCTTTGAAGTAGCTCATTCTCGTTTTGTGGTTGTACACTTAGTGCTCGTCTTGTGATCAAAGTGTCTCCATGATTCAGCTCCAAATATCCCCTCCTCGGGTTCACTATCCTCAACTAATGGTGGCATCTCTTCATCATCACTAGAGTCAATGCTAGCGACCTCACCATCATCCATGATCACCATAGCTCGTTTGTTTGGACAATTGGAAGCAATATGTCCAAAACCTTGGCATCTAAAGCACTTAATTTCCCTCATGCGAGTTGGTGGCGCTTCCTTAGGTTTTGATGGTGGTGGTTGAGCTTGCTTTGATTCACTCCTTGGCTTTGGCGTTACTCCCTTGGCAGAGGGAGAAAATAGTGTATCTCGCCTCTCCATTGGCCTAGAATCACGCCAATTTGGTCCTAGATGATGACCCCCCATAAGCCCTAGCTCTCCTTGCCTTGAGTTGCCTCTCAACCTTTATTGCTTTTTTCCACCAAGTCGTCCATCTCTAGATAATGTTGCAGCTCTACAATTTCAGCAATTTCTGAGTTCAAACCTGCTAGAAAACGTGACATAAGAGCCTCTCCATCCTCCCTAATGTCCGCTTTGATCATGAGCATCTCCATCTCCTTGTAGTACTCGTCAACGCTCATAGACCCTTGCTTCAAGAATTGTAGATGCCTATGTAGGTCACTGTGAGTAGTAACTTAGGGACAAACCTCTTCTTCATAATGGCTTTCATCTCCCCCCAAGTCCTCACAGGGTTCAGCTCCACACCTCCTCCTATCTTTGACAAGTTGATCCCACCAAACACTTGCGTAGTCGGTGAATTCAACCGCAGCTAGTTGCACTTTCTTTGCCTCGGAGTAGTTGTGACACTCAAATACATGTTCCACCTTTCTCTCCCATTCAAGATATGCCTCGGGGTCTAACTTGCCTTGGAATGAAGGTATTTTCATCTTAATGCTTCCCAAATTTCCATCGGCTCACGTGGTACCCTCCTTCCTCTCCTTTGAATAACTTCATCAAACTTCGACCCCTCTTCAATATCATCATCATAAGCTAGGATTTCGAGTCATTCTAGTATTGGAACCAACTTCTCTACCATCATGTTGATCTTCCTCGAACCCTAGATGCTTGCTCCACATTGTCCATTCTCATGGACATGCTTTGCATTTGCTCCATGAGGCAGTTGGAAGTTATCTTGCATGCCTCTCATCATGGTCTTAAGATCATCATGTTCTGCCATAGTACCTTAAACCTGCAGCAAAAATCACTAAAAACACAAAAAATAAAGAGGTCAAATCGTTAGTGCAAACAATAGATGAGATATGCCTTACTCACTCCCTTAGTGTTTACTCTCAAGCCCTCGTGTATCTCTCAAGTAGTATGGCTTTTTCCCGATGATGTGCTCACCCCTTAGCCTTTTTCCACTCCTTGAGATGCCTCTTGTAGGCCCTTAGACCAAAACCTGATCAATTGTCTTGGCCAAACCCAACCTTGAAACGACTAACACAAGAGTAAAGTGTAGAATGATAGATATGGAAGCTTAGAGTAATAGCTTGATCAAGAGATTTCAAGAATAATGGAATAAACAAGACTTTGACTCAAGAAAACACAATTAAGAATCCCTAATGTGTGGTATTGTTGGATGAAAAATCTTGATTTTTATTGTTCTCTTGAAAGGAAATAATATTCTTGTGCAAAACAAAAACTACTTTCCCAAAAGGAACAATCACACACAAGAAATCAACTTTCCTTATTCAAAAACCACCACACTTTCCTTTTTTTTTTTTCTCTTAGTTCACTCCCAAGCCCCCTACAAATTAGGACAATCAACTTTTTCTCTCTAAGGAAACAACACGCTCCTATTATTTCTCTCCAAAAATCACGGCCTCTTCCTACTTTATCTCCACAAGAATACAGCTGTCTTTCCCATGAATTTGGATAAAGTGCAGCACGTTTCCCTCCTAAATTTCTCGAAGATTGCAGCACATTCCCCTCCTAAATATTTCTCCATGATTTTCTCTCAAGATCATTTCTCCCCTTAAAATTAGGAAACTTGTTTTCTTTTTCCTTCTAAAACACAATTGTACAGATTTGGGAGAGATTTCTTCAAATAATCCAAGCTGGAATTTTCAAGAAACACATCTTATCATCCAAGAAATAAAATCGCAGCAAGCTATTCTTCCAAGAAAAGTAAAACTATTAATCAAGAAGTCCAAGAACACAACTTCCAACAAACAAGATAACTCAAGAACTTCAAGATAATATGGAAGAACTTCAAAAACCAAATTTCAAGCAATCAAGACTTCAAGAAAGTTAATTCTTTTCACTCAAGAAACTCAATAACCCCTAAGATTCTTTCAAGAAACCACCCAAGACTTTCAAGAAATTCAAGATATCAATCAAGAAGGCTGAACAAATTCAAGAAACTCACCTACTTGTTTTCCTTTATTCAAGAACTCAAAAAGGTAAGTCTTGAACACAACTTAAACTTCAAGGAACATCAAGAAATACCACCAAAACACCAAGAAATAGATCTAGACAGATTAGTGCAAGGCTTTTTCCACACCTTCTTTGCACAACTCTTTCCTTCCGTACTTCTTTTGATGCACGGCTCTTTAACTTGTTGTGCACGACTCTTTTTTTTCTTTTTTTTTCTTTAAATCAAACACCAAAACAACTCACGAATCCAAAGAACTCACAAGAAACTAACAAATCTAGACAAAATTCTTGATGAAAAGTAACACGGGATGAACAGTGCGCGTGAATAGTAGCGATGAACAGTATCGCTACAGTATTTTTACTACAGTACCTTTTGTTTAATTTTATTTTATAACAACCAACAACAGAATTATACAAACACTGCAATTTTCTAGAAGATTTCAGTCCCCTTAAAAATTGTTTCTACACAAGAACACAAGAAAGCAAGAAAACAACAAGATATATCAAAAATACCACACAAGACCTAGAATTCTTGATTCAAGAAAATCAAGAATGACCCTAAAACCCTAAGGAATTTCAAGAAAACACAAACAAAAGTCAGAAACATAAGAACCAAAATAAAAGTAAATCTGGACGGAATAAAGAAGAACATGGAACACAAGAATGACAAAGAAACAGACAAGTTGTCGCCTAGGCACGAAGCACTTGACAAACAACGATTAAAACCATAAATAAAAAGGGATATATCCGATCTTTCTAAGGAAAAATACGGAATTGAATAAACCTGAAAAAATCAAGAAGATGGCTTTGATACCAATTGATGCGTGCGGGTTTGTGAATGGCCAAGATCGCTTGATGATTCCAAGTAAAAGCCTCGAATATTCTTCAAACGAAGAATCCTAGGGTTCTAATTTAGGTCGAGATGAGCGAGTTCATTCACCTAAACTATGGCTCTATGAATCTTGATCAAACGCGAAAGAATTAATTCTAAGCGAATTATGTAGTCGCCACAAGCAAAAGGCTTGATAAGACAAGATTCGGTTCTAAATCCAAGAACCAAGTGAACACTCAAGTAGAGCACTCAAAACACACGAAAATATGCTGAAAAATATCAATCTCCCCATTGAAAATTCGTTTGAGCCTTTTTATAAGGCTTACACAGTCAAACCCTAAAGTGCTAATAATGGCAACTAAGTGAACTTCCAAACTAACAAGAGTCCTACTTGGAAGTCTCAACTTAAAGCAACATGTAAATATGGAAACAAACTAATAACAACTAAACTAAGTAAACTAAATATCTTGGATAGCTTGGTGGCATAAAACAAATCTTCAAAACCTCCAAAGTTATGCCACAAACCCTCCAAGTACGCCTCATAGCCTTCTAACGCCCTAGCTCACTTCTTGGCCCAACTCACAAGCTTGCATGGGCTTAACTTCATCTTCAATGACCCAAAGAAGAGTGATCATCCTTGGTGGCGTCTTTGATGGCATGTGTGGTATTTGAGCTTGACCAAACTCCTCCAAGATCAACCCTTGCAATGCTTTCTTCATTCTTCTTGTCCTTGAACGCGTCATAGGACCATCAATCCCTTGCAATGGATCCTTGGAGTAGCTCGAGCTTTCCCTAGTGGCGTGTCCTTCATCTTGATCTCCATCATTTGCCCTATTGGAGAAGGAAAGTCTTTTATCCGTGATACCATGTGCCTAGGAACCCACTGAGATAGATTGTCAAAATCCCAGTTTCACATCCAATTGTCAAACCAAAAATTTGAATACCCAGATTGAACAATCCATCCTATGTTATGTTCTTCCAAATCTCTAACCTTCAACATTCTCCTCCAAGTATGTGAAGCAGACTATGTATTTTCAATCATACATGGGTGAACATTAACATTTTTACAATACTTTGCCACCAACTGATAAGGATCGTGGAAGCCAAGGTGAGGACACATTCAAGGCCAATCCTTTACAAGGCATAGGAGGTCCAATGACGAGGCTTCGAACCAAGAGGATGAAACAAGCTATGCAAGGACTTCTTACGCAATTGCAGGAAGAAGAACCTACTTGGGCTAAGAACATGCCGGTTCGGGTGATTACGTATGCTTGGATTGATGTTGACGCCAAGGGAAGTGAGCAAGATAGTCAAACCAAGCCAAATGAAGGAGAATTGAAGTTTCTGACCGAGGCCGCACCTAAGGCCGCGCCACGGCCTTCCCCACGGCTTCATCAGAGAGTTGATTCGAAACTGCCAACGCGAGACAGGCATTCTGACCAAGGCCGCGCCCAAGTCCGCGCCGCGGCCTTCCCCACGGCCTTCATCAGAATGTTACTCCGAATGAAGTGAAGTGAAATAAAGCCTCTGATCGAGGCCGCGCCCAAGTCCGCGCCGCGGCCTTCCCCGCGGCCTTCATCAGAAATCGCGAACGCGTTTGTTTGTTTTTACGAGTTTTTAATAGCATAGTGAGTTGTAAACCTTATATAAGGTATTTGGTGTAATGAACGAAGACAACATGATTGAATGAATTAAACGTGAGTTTTCTCTCAAATTAGGGTTACCCTAGTTCTTTGGTAAAACAAGAACTACTCTTGTTCTTGACAATCGACTTGTTAAGATCAAGCCTTTTCTTTGCTTAGGATTGTTCTTCCAAAAGGGTTTGCTCTTCGTCTTGTGAGATCGTCAACTAGGGGTCTATTCCACGGGTTGGGTAGGAGTCTAGGTTGCATCCCATAAGGAGAACCAACGATCTTTGGTGGCATTCAAAGCGCCCAATTCAAGTTGTTCTTGGATTCTTCGACAAGTAACGAAGGGGTCAAGAAGATTGGATTGGTTCCCACGGATCTTCAAGGAGTCTTGGGCATCTCGCGACCGTGGTTCGCATCAATTGGTATCAGAGCCAAGGGTTTTCCTTGAATTTTCCAGGTTATCCAAGTCAAATTTTTCCTTTGGAAAATTTTGGCTATATCCCTTTTTTTCTTTGTTTTCTCGTTATTCGATCTTCGTAATCGTCTTTGATTGTATTCTTGTGATTTCTTCCTTTCGTATCCTCTTTGATTATCTTTTATTGATATCTAATTAGGGTTTTTGTTAGAGTCGTTCTTGGTTGTCTAAACCAAGAATTCTAGGGTTTCTTGTGTGGTTCAACTGTTGCCTTGATAATTTCTCAATTGCTTCCTATTCTTTCTGGTGTTGAAATTGTTAAAAAAAAAAAGGGGAAAGTACTGTTCTCGTACTGTAGCACGCTACTGTTCACCGATACTGTAGCGGAACTGTAGCGATACTGTTCATTCGACGATTCACTGTTCATTTGGCGAATTTTGGTTGTTTTTGTTTTATTTTGTGTTGATTGAGTGTGGGTTATCTGGTATTTGTTTAAAAAAAAAAAGAGAAAAGAGAAGAGGCGTGCTTGAAGGGAGTAAAAGCCAAGCACACGAACTAAATCAATTAAACTAAAGTATATTTGGCTGGAATACTGTCCTTGTGCATCCGAATAGACCTGGTGAAACATCCAGATCGTTGGACAGAAAACAACGCCACGTACGAAAGTTTAATTGACCCTGGATTTCTTGAGTTCTTGTGAGATTGAATGGGCTTTGGCACAAGGGGTTGTTGGTCGTTATCTTGAAAAGGAAGACTATTGGAAAATCAAGACTCTCACCAAGAGAACCACACACTAGGAAGTCTTTTCGAGATCTTTGCATTCAATTCTGTGTTGTTCGATTTCCTCAAAGTTCTTGAAAATTACTCTTTCCTAAGCAATTTCCTATTATTTCCTAAATCCTCCTTGATCATTTAACGTAAGTCTTGTTAAGTCCAATTGAGCAGGTTCTTTACCAAAGGCCTACAGTGTGACCTCAAAGAGTGGTAAAAGGCTAAGGGGTGAGATTAGCATCGGGAAAAAGCCTATATACCTAGAGTGATACACGAGAGACGAGCGGATACATTTAGTGAGGGAGTGAGGTTCTTTTATTTGTTTTACTTTTGTTGCTAACATTTCTTTGCAGGTAAGCTCATCATGTCTGACCATAGTGAGCAAAGGTTTGCTAGCCTAGAATTCTCTATGAAGGCTATGCAAGATGAGTTCAGACGTATGTATGCTCGTATGGATGACATTGCTTCAGCTGTAAAAGGGAAAACCAAGGTGTCACGAATTGCACCTGAAGAAGAAGAAGATGAAGGTTATGAGTCTGAAGAAGTTATTTCCCGCCGAGGGAGAGAGGTGCCACTACAGCAACCAAATCGTGATAACAATTTGGGAAGCATCAAGATGTCCATTCCTCCTTTCAAGGGCCTAAACAATCCAGAGGCTTACTTGGAATGGGAAAGGAAGGTTGATCAAGTGTTTGAAGTCCACAACTACTCTGAGGAAAAGAAAGTGCAAATTGCAGCAGTAGAGTTTGTGGAATACGCGAGCATTTGGTGGGACCAATTGGTGAAGTCTAGAAGAAGATGTGGAGATGAACCAATTCGAACTTGGGCAACCATGAAGACAATCATGAGGAAGAGATTCATCCCGAGTCATTACTCTAGAGATTTACACCGAAGGCTTCAGACCTTGAAGCAAGGCTCGTCTACTGTAGATGAATATGCTAAGGAGTTGGAGACCCTCATGATCCGGGCTGATGTACAAGAGGATGAGGAGGCCACCATGGCTAGGTTTATTGCTAGGCCTAAATTCAGAGATTGCTGATGTTGTGGAATTGCACAACTATGTTGAGCTTCAAGACTTGGTTGATAAGGCCGAGAAAGTTGAGCAGCAACTCAAATCAAAAAGAGGACGAGGCTACTCCAACAATCAAACTCGTTCCCAATGGAGTAACTCCCGTGAGAGAGGCCTGAACAGAGCAATCAGAAACCAAGGGAGCCATGGAAGAGAAATGACACGCCCTCTAATAGTAAAAGCAAGGTCGAGTTACCATCCTCCAAACAACCCTGTCAAAGGCAGAAATGAAGCACCACCACCACGACAGAGAGATATCAAATGCTACAAGTGTCAGGGATACGGGCACATTTCTTCTCAGTGTCCTAGTCTAAGAAGCATGATCATCCTTGATAATGGGGATGTAGAGAGTGAGCACTCCAGTGATGAGGAGATGCCACCGCTTGAGGGGCCCAGTGGTGATGAGAACGAAGGGCCTAGTGAAGTTGATCCACCAAGTGGAGCGATGCTGGTTACCCGCAGATCCCTTAGTATCCAGCCTAAAGAGGACAGCGAGGAGATGCACAGGGAACACATCTTCCATACCAGATGTGTGGTCCTAGATAAGTTATGCAATGTCATAGTGGATAGTGGTAGCTGCGCGAATGTTGCCTCTACCTTGTTCGTAGAGAAGCTGAGGCTACCTACCATCAAGCATCCCAAGCCCTATTATTTGCAATGGTTGACAGATCATGGTGACATTAAAGTGACGAGGCAAGTAATGGTGTCATTTGCCATAGGAGGGTATGTGGATGAGATCTTGTGCGATGTCATACCTATGCATGCTTGCCATATTTTGTTCGGGCCGACCGTGGCAATTTGATAGGAAAGTGATTTATGATGGGTATAAGAATACCTATCGATTGACTTGGAAGAAGAAGGAGTATGTACTGAAGTCTCTACGGCCATCTGAGGCTTATACTGATCAAGCTAGGATCTCCCAGGAATGTAAAATGAGAGAAAAGCAACAAAGTGTGAGTGAGGAGAAAAACAAAAGAGATGGTGAGTTAGAAGAAAAGAGAGAAGAGTCGAGAGGAAAAAGAGAGAGAAAATAAAAGAGAGGTTGTGTCAAAAGAAAAAAGGAAGGTGAGTGCATTTGCAGAAAAAGGAGAAGTCAAGAGTGCACTGATAGCGAGGCAGCAATTCCTTATGCTTATGTATAAGGATATTTACCTTTCTACTAACGACATTGACCCTTCTGTACCAAGTGTCGTAGTTCTCTTTGTTGCAGGAATTCCAAGACTTGTTCCCTGAAGATGTTCCACAGGGGTTACCACCACTTAGAGGCATCGAGCATCAGATCGACTTCATATCGGGGTCGAGCATTCCTAACCGTACCAGCTTACCGGGCCAACCCCGAGGAAACAAAGGAGATATAGAGACAAGTGGACGAGTTGATGAGAAAAGGGTTCGTTAGGGAGAGCATGAGTCCGTGCTCAGTACCAGTCATTTTAGTGCCTAAGAAGGATGGCACTTGGAGAATGTGCGTGGACTGCAGAGCCATCAATAAAATAACGGTAAAGTATCATCATCCCATCCCTAGGCTAGACGATATGTTAGATGAACTGTATGGCTCACAAATATTTTCAAAATTGATTTAAAGAGTGGTTATTATCAGATCAGGATGAAAGAAGGTGACGAGTGGAAAACTGCTTTTAAAACTAAGTACGGTCCTTTATGAGTGGTTAGTTATGCCTTTTGGCTTAACTAATGCTCCTAGTACTTTTATGCGTTTAATGAACCATGTTTTCCGCCCTTTCATTGGAAAATTTGTTGTGGTCTATTTTGATGATATTTTGGTTTATAGCAAGTCGTTGAATGATCATGTAAAACACTTGCATGCTGTTCTTGATGTACTTAGATCGCACCAATTATATGCCAACATGAAAAAGTGTTCCTTCTGTATGGATTCTATTATTTTTCTTGGGTTTGTTGTTAGTACTAATGGCGTAAGTGTAGATGAATCCAAGGTGAAGGCAATTCGGGAGTGGCCTACACCTAAGAACGCCAATGAGGTAAGATCTTTTCCACGGTTTAGCAAGCTTCTACCGAAGGTTTGTACGTGATTTCTCTTCGATAGCTGCACCTTTAAATGAGCTTGTTAAAAAGAATGTAGTATTTAAGTGGGAAAGTGTGCATGAAAGAGCTTTTAATTTGCTGAAAGATAAGTTGACTAATGCACCTTTGTTAAGCCTACCTAATTTTGATAAAGTTTTTGAAATTGAGTGTGACGCTAGTGGTATTGGTGTAGGAGCTGTTTTGATGCAGGATTCCAAGCCTATTGCCTATTTTAGCGAGAAGCTTCAAGGGGCAGCACTCAACTATCCCACTTACGATAAGGAGCTATATGCTTTGGTGAGGATGCTCCAAACATAGGCAACATTACCTTTGGCCAAGGAAATTTATCATACACTCAGACCACGAGAGTCTCAAATTCCTCAAGTCCCAAGGTAAGTTGAACAAGAGACACGCCAAGTGGCTAGAGTTCATTGAGACGTTCCCATACGTCATCAAATACAAACAAGGTAAGGAGAACGTAGTGGCAAATGCGTTGTCAAGAAGGTATACTCTTCTTACCTCATTGCATGCCAAATTACTTGGGTTTGAACTTGTGAAAGACTTGTATGGATCTGATCATGATTTTGAGTCAATTTGGAATGCATGTGAAAAAGGGTCTTTTGGCAAATATTATAGGCATGAAGGTTTTCTATTTAAGAAGGATAAATTGTGTGTGCCTGTAAGCTCTTTGCGTGAATTGCTTGTGCGTGAGTCGCATGGAGGGGGATTAATGGGTCATTTTGGTGTATTAAAAACTCTAGATGTTTTGCAAGAACATTTTTACTGGCCTCACATGAAAAAAGACGTGCAAATGATGTGTGACAAATGCATTACATGTAGACAGGCTAAGTCTAGAGTTAGGCCACACGGGCTTTACACACCCTTACCTGTGCCATCCCATCCTTGGGTTGATATTTCTATGGATTTCGTGTTGGGACTCCCAAGGTCTCAAATCTGGTAAGGATAGTATCTTTGTTGTGGTAGATCGGTTTAGTAAGATGGCTCATTTTATCGCATGTGTTAAGACCAATGATGCCTCTCATATAGCTGATTTGTTCTTTAAGGAAGTAGTGCGTTTGCATGGGCTACCTAGAACTATTGTTAGTGATAGGGATGTTAAGTTCCTAAGCCATTTTTGGCGTACTCTCTGGAGTAAATTAGGGACTAAGTTGCTGTTTTCTACCGTGGCACATCCTCAAACAGATGGGCAAACGGAAGTTGTCAATCGCACACTTACCACACTCTTGCGAGCAATCATTCAGCGCAATTTGAAAAATTGAGAAAAATGTTTGCCTCATATTGAGTTTGCTTATAATAGAGCTGTGCATTTTTCTACTTCTTATTCTCCATTTGAGGTTGTTTATGGCTTTAATCCTTTGACTCCATTAGATATCTTATCTTTGCCTTCTAGTGAGCGTGCAGATTTGGACGGTAAGAGAAAGGCAGAGTTTGTCAAGGATTTGCATGCCAGAGTTCGAGCTAACATAGAAAGGAAAAATGAGCGATATGCTGAGCAAGCAAACAAGGGACGTATGAAGGTGACTTTCGAACCAGGAGATTGGGTGTGGATTCACATGCGAAAAGAAAGGTTCCCTCAGCAAAGGAAGTCCAAGCTTGGACCTCGTGGAGATGGTCCATTTCAAGTCCTTGAGAAGATCGGTGATAATGCATACAAGATCGATCTGCCAGGTGAGTATGGTAATATTAGTGCGACTTTCAATGTGGCTGATTTGTCCTTGTATGATGCAGGTGATTCGAGGACGAATCTTCCTGAGGAAGGAGGGAATGATGAGGATCGTGGAAGCCAAGGTGAGGATACATTCAAGGCCAATCCTTTACAAGGCATAGGAGGTCCAATGACGAGGCTCCGAACCAAGAGGATGAAACAAGCTATGCAAGGACTTCTTACGCAATTGCAGGAAGAAGAACCTACTTGGGCTAAGAACATGTCAATTCGGGTAATTACGTATGCTTGGATTGATGTTGACGCCAAGAGAAATGAGCAAGGTAGTCAAACCAAGCCAAATGAACGAGAATTGAAATTTCTGACCGTGGCCGCACCTAAGGCCGCGCCACGGCCTTCCCCACGGCCTTCATCAGAATGTTACTCCAAATGAAGTGAAGTAAAATAAAGCCTCTGATCGAGGCCGCGCCGCGGCCTTCCCCTCGACCTTCATTAGAAATCGTATACGCGTTTTTCCTTTACGGGTTTTTAGTAGAATAATGAATTGTAAACCTTTTATAAGGTATTTTGGTGTAATGAAACGAACATAACATTATTGAATGAATTAAAACGTGAGTTCTTTTCTCTCAAATTGGGGTTACCCTAGTTCTTTGGTAAAACAAGAACTACTCTTGTTCTTGACAATCGACTTGTTAAAATCAAACCTTTTCTTTGCTTAGGATTGTTCTTCCAAAAGGGTTTGCTCTTCGTCTTGTGAGATTGTCAACTAGGAGTCTATTCCACAGGTTGGTTAGAAGTTTAGGTTGCATCCCACAAGGAGAACCAACGATCTTTGGTGGCATTCAAAATGCCCAATTCAAGTTGTTCTTGGACTTTTCGACAAGTAACGAAGGGGTCAAGGAAATTGGATTGGTTTTTCCACGGATTTTCAAGGAGTCTTAGGCATCTCGCGACCGTGGTTCGCATCAATTTTATCTTCTAAAATTCACTTTATCATGTTAGAAGTTCATCATTCTTTTGCGTGTTTTTAAGATATTTCTCATCTAGACATGTTTGCTATCTTTAAACATCAAATTGTCTTTACATCATCTATGTGTGTTTTTGAGTTTTATTTTGTTTCATCTTGCAAGAGTAATGAGTCTTTAACTACTTGTGATTATTCTTGCCTTGAGCCATCTGATTTTTATGTGCTAAGCGTTCCTGATGGTTATACTTGTTCATCCATCATTCCTTTAGTTTCTTATGTTAGTTTGTATGAACTCACAGATTTGAGGACGAATCTTTTCGAGAAAGGAGGGATTGATGTGATCCAAGGAGCACTCACACTTGTTAGATTTGGACTTGAGCATGGTGAGCTTAGGAGAGGCATGTTCTTGGTGGAAGATGATCCACGTGGTTGCTGGTTGAAGATTATGCATGGATTTGGGCTTATTTGCAAGCTTGAAATTCACTTTGTTTATACTAGTACGTTGGGCCAAGGATTCAAGCATTAGTTATGGATCAAGTTCAATTACAAATAAGGCCCAAAAGAAGCAAATAAATTGTCCATAAAAAGCATTCAAGGGGCTGGTTACTTGGACTTACTTGGAGGGCTCTTAAAGTTGCTAAATGGAAGCCCAATGGAGCTTAATGAAGGATGTCCAGCCCATGAACTATTTTTGGACGAATTTTTATAGTTTTTATGTTTTTAGTTAGTTTAACTTATTAGAATAGTCTAGTTTCTCCATTGGCGTGCTTATCTTTAAGGGAGGATTCAAGGCAAAACAACTCCACGTTAAGAGTTCCTTGGTTCATGAATCAAACAAGGTCTTGAGTTCAACGAGTTGCATACTTGAAATCTAATACATTCTGGGCAATGCAACCGTGCGCACATCACTAATGATACGAACCCAGTGACCAAAGCTCTAGTAGATCAAGGCCTTCAAGTAATTTCAAGTGCACCACCCAAGCAAAGGCCACCACCCACTACTAAGGGAGGCATAGGAACACCCAAGAGGGGCAAGAAGGGTTGGAGGAAGAGGTCATCCATGGCTGGGAGGAATTTGGCTGCAAGTGGAAGGCAGAAGAAGGCCAGAGTGACCTTTTGACCTTATCCGCAAGGTGTATCCATGCGCGCATAAGGGTCGCGGATAGAGATAGAAGTGGACGCTGTAAGGTAATAGCATAGGTAACGCAGCGGAAAAATAAAATTTATTATCTTAACCATGGATCTCTTTGACATATCTATATGATTAACAAGGGGGTTTGCATGAAGATTACCTTAAGCACAGAAGATTTCTATGCTTCTAGGCAAAGATCCTTCGAAGAAGATGTCTGATCTTCCACGAAAAGCCCTCCAAGCGTAGAGCCTCTAACGATATCCACACGAACAACTTCTTTGGGAACCTTGTAGGCTTGCTTGCTTTGACTTTTGAGTGCTAGCTCCCTTGAATTATTAAGAACACAAGAAGAAGAAAAAACCTAACCCTTAGGAGAGAGAGAGAGAGACGCCTAGAGAGAGAAAGAGGCGTGACTTTTTCTCTTCAATTTTTCTCTCACTAGTTTTCTTTTGTGCTACAATAATAATATTCAAGAGTCAAAGCATGAACCTATTTATAGAGGAAGTAATCTAGTCTTTTAGGAAATAAAGCTAATTAGAAACCAAGAAGGTTTAGGCAACTTACTTTAAGCTAATCCTTCTCCTTTAGGAAATCTATTCCATAAGGAAACCAATTAGTTACTTTATTTCTTTTAGGAAACTAATTTCCTGCAAGACTTAGAATATTTATAAATAAGTCCTTTAAGTTAATTTATCTCATAAATTAACCCCATAAGTATCTCATACTTATCTTAATTACATTTTAACCCAAAGATTTTGTTCTTTATGTGTGTGACCCATTAGGTTCCATTCACGTTGGCAATAAGTATAAATTATAACTCATTAATTGAGCTAGATAAATTAAACACTTTTAATTTATCATTAATTCACTAATTAATCAATTCACACTTATAGATCATGAGTGGCGTCTAGCAATGCATCATGACCACCCAAGTGAATAGGAAAGTCATATGGTAGACCATACCCTTCAATGACAATGTTACCGTGTAATTAATATCCTTTCACCACACTATATCCCAATTAGTCTAAAAGTATAGTGCATACTTTTAAATGACTAATTTATATTTTCTTGTTCCAGAAATATAACTCTCCATGATGTATAACCTTGAAACTACTTCCAAGTTATACTATCACTTCTGCAGAAGATTTATGAGTTAATATTTCCAACAAGTGGCCATTAAGGGATATACTCTCCTATTAGGGAGTGGTGAATCCTATATTGATTACTCACTATCTTTCCATGCTTCAAACTATACCCAATCTCTAACCTATGAGCTACCCTTTTACGGGCACCGAGGAATAGAGTCAAAGTATAGCAATTCACACTCAAGATACTATGGTAATCTCAAGTCAAAGGATCACTTACACCATTGCCATTAAGAGTTCAACTATTGGCACTATAGTTGAAACTCTTGGCGGATCAATCCAATGAACTTGTTCTCAAACAAGCATCCACATACTAGCTTAAGTGTCACGCACACCATAGTCAATGAGATCAACTACTACTTACCATAAGTAGAGGCAAAGTATGTGCTAGTCTATCCGTATAAATGATGTCCAATCTCATTAATACTATGACTAGGGATATTTAAGAATATGACTTTATGTATTAGAGTCTCATAATTGTAACCCTTACAATCTCTAATACACAGTCAATATTCTAAGGACTTTATCAATCAAACAAGTAACATGGAAATACAAGTATAGATGATAAAGAAAAATACCACATTGATAAATATAATATAAAACACCTTAAACCATCTTGGTTTTAGGGCATACACTAACAAACTCCCACTTGCACTAAAACCAATCACTCATTTGTTTTAGGCCAAAAGCATTTACATGAGCAGCATGCTTTTTCTGGGACAAGGCCTTAGTGAGATAATCAGCTATATTGTCATCAGTGGGAACCTTTTCTATCTTTACATCATTCCTACCAACTATTTCTCTAATAAGATGGTAGCGCCTAAGTACGTGCTTGGATCGTTGATGAGACCTAGGTTCCTTTGCTTGGGCTATGGCACCATTGTTGTCACAATACAAAGGTATAGGATCAACAATGGAAGGAACCACTCCTAGCTCGTTGACGAACTTCTTGATCCAAACAGCCTCTTTTGCAGCTTCAGAAGCAGCAATGTACTCGGCTTCAGTTGTAGAATCAGCGGTAGTTTCTTGCTTCGAACTCTTCCAGCTCACAGCACCACCATTTAACGTGAATATAAATCCAGATTGCGACTTACTATCATCCTTGTCTGACTGAAAACTAGCATCAGTGAAACCACACACTTCTAAAGTGTGTCCTCCATAAACCAAGAATAATTCGTTAGTTCTTCTCAAGTACTTAAGAATACTCTTGACAGCTACCCAGTGACCCTCACCAGGGTTAGCTTGGAATCTGCTCGTAACACTTAGAGCATAGGAGACGTCGGGTCTCGTACATAGCATAGCATACATAATGGATCCTATTGCCGAGGCATAAGGAACCTTTTGCATGCTATCAATCTCGACAGGTGTCTTAGGACACATGTCTCTCGAAAGAGTAATCCCATGTCTCATAGGTAAGTACCCTTTTTTCGATTGCTCCATGCTAAACCTCTTTAGCATCTTGTCTATGTATGTAGATTGACTGAGACCAAGCAACCTCTTGGATCTATCTCTATAGATCCTAATTCCCAGAATATAGGTTGCCTCTCCTAAATCTTTCATGGAGAAACTCTTGGACAGCCATACCTTTACAGTTTGTAGTAAAGGTATGTCGTTTCCCATCAACAATATGTCATCCACATAAAGTATTAAGAAAACGACAGCGCTCCCACTCACCTTCTTGTATACACAAGGCTCGTCTTCATTCTTAAGAAAACCAAACTCTTTGATTGTCTCATCAAAACGAATGTTCCAACTCCTTGAAGCTTGCTTGAGTCCATAAATAGACTTTTGTAGCTTGCATACCTTATGACTATCAATGGAGTCAAAACCCTCAGGTTGTGTCATGTACACATCCTCTTGCAAATTCCCGTTAAGGAATGCAGTCTTGACATCCATTTGCCAAATCTCATAGTCATAATAAGCAGCTATGGCAAGCAAAATCCTTATAGATTTAAGCATAGCTACCGGCGAAAAAGTTTCTTCAAAGTCAATTCCTTGCCTTTGTTTATAACCTTTTGCCACTAACCTTGCTTTATAGGTAACAATATTACCATCCCTGTCAGTCTTTCTTTTAAAGACCCACTTGCATCCTATGGGTTTTATTCCTTCAGGTGGCTCGACCAAGGTCCATACCTTGTTCTCGTACATGGAATCCATTTCGAATTTCATGGCTTTGCGCCATTTCAAAGAGTCTACATTAGACATAGCTTCTTTGTAGCTAGTAGGGTCATCATCATCTATGACCAACACATCATTGCTCTCACTAATGAGAAATCCATATCTCTCAGGAGCATAACGTGTTCTACTAGATCTTCGAAGTTCTTGTGTAACTTGAGCTTCCGACTGCGCCTCATCAACATGTGGCATAAGCTCTTGTTCCAATTGTTGACTACTTTGTGGTTCTTGAATTTCTTCAAGTTCTACTTTGCTCCCACTACTTCTTTCAAGAATAAACAATTTTTCTAGAAAAGTAGCATGTCTTGAAACAAACACCTTTTGCTCAAGGGGATTGTAGAAGTAGTATCCACGACTCTCTCTAGGATACCCCACAAACAAGCATTTGTCAGACTTAGCCTCTAGCTTGTCTGACATGTTTCGCTTCACATAAGCAGAACAACCCCAAATCTTTAAATGATTAAGATTTGGTTTCTCATAAGGTGTGGTATCAACAGATTTTGATGGAACACGGTTGAGTATATAGGAGGCGGAATCTAAGGCATATCCCCAAAACGAACTAGGAAGTGATGCATGGCCCATCATTGAACGTACCATATCTATTAAAGTACGATTTCTCATTTCAGACACACCATTTAGTTGTGGTGTGTATGGAGGAGTCCATTGAGGAATAATCCCATTTTCCTCTAGATATAGTTGGAACTCTTGACTTAAGTATTCTCCACCTCGATCAGATCTAAGTGTTTTGATACTCTTGCCAAGTTGTTTCTCAACTTCAACTTTAAATACTTTGAACTTTTCAAAGGCCTCGGATTTGTGCTTCATTAGAAACACATAACCATATCCAGAATGGTCATCCGTGAAAGTGATGAAGTAGGAAAAACCACCTCTAGCATGGATCGACATTGGGCCACAAACATC
Source organism: Mitragyna speciosa (assembly GCA_024721245.1). NCBI lineage: Eukaryota > Viridiplantae > Streptophyta > Magnoliopsida > Gentianales > Rubiaceae > Mitragyna > Mitragyna speciosa. The sequence continues at coordinate 13,649,690 of CM045560.1, read as the reverse complement.
AATATGTATAAGCCCAAGAAGATCACTAGCACGTTCACCCTTTCCAGAAAAAGGTGTCTTGGTCATCTTACCAAGTAAACAAGATTCGCATGTCCCAAATGATTCATAATCAAATGAGTCCAAGTATCCATTTTTATGTAACTTGGATATGCGTTTCTCATTTACATGACCAAGTCTACAATGCCAAAGGTATGTTTGGTTAACAATATCTAATTTTTGTTTCTTGGTGTTTATGTTGAGAATGGACTTTTGTTCATCTAGAATATATAAACCATTAATTAATGTACCAGTACCATAAGTAATACTATCACGTGAAAAAGAATAACTTTTATTCCTTTGAATGATGGTAAAACCATCCAAATCTAACAATGAGATAGAAATGATGTTCTTTGTAAGTACGGGAACAAAATAACAGTTTCTCAATTCTAAAATAAGCCCAGTGGGCAAAGAGAGTACATAGGTTTCTACGGCTAATGCAGCAACTCTTGCTCCATTCCCTTACGCGTAGCTCGACCTCTCCCTTTGCGAGGAATCTACTATCTTTAAGACCTTGCATATTATTACAAATATGAGATCCAGATTCGGTATCTAATACCCATGAGTCTTGGTTAGTAGACAAATTAATCTCAATCATAAACATACCAGAGGTTGAAGCTTCACCAAGCTTCTTTGACTTTAGAGAGTCAAGGTAGGCCTTGCAATTCCTCTTCCAATGCCCATCTTGTCCGCAATGGAAGCATGTGCCTTTGGGTTAGTCCTTTTTAACCCCACCCTTAGGCTTGGTTCTCTTCTTCTTGGACTTCTTAAGCCCAGAATTGGGCTTCTTTTTCTTGGAGCCCGAGACAAGCATAACGGTGCCCTTCTCCTTCTTAAGATTAGGCTCAGCAGTCTTGAGCATGTTCATCAATTCAGTCAACGTGCACTCAACTTTTCGCATGTTGAAGTGCAGGATGAATTGTGAATAGCTCTCAGGGAGGGACTAAAGAATTAAGTCAATACTTAACTCATTGTCAGAAACGTGTCCCAGATCAGCTAATTTTTCAATTAGTCCAATCATCTTCAGTACATGGTTTGTCACTGAAGATCCCTCTGCCATCTTGCATTGATAAAGCTCTCTTGAGGTCTCATACCTCTCAGTCCTAGCTTGTGCATCGAACATTTCTTTTAAGTGCACAATCATGGACGGAGCATCCATCTTAAGATGTTGCTTTTGCAATGCAGGGGTCATAGCAGCTAACATGATACATGTTGCAGCATCATTGTCGGCTTTGTGCATCTCATATGCATCTATGTCCTTTTGTGATGCAGTAGTGGGTGGAGAAGGGGGCATGGGTTTATCGAGGACATACTCAATTTTTTCATGTTTGAGAACAATTCTCAAATTGATATTCCAGTCCTCAAAGTTGGTTTCATTGAGTTTGTTGTCAAGAATCGGTCGCAAATTCACATTAGACATTCTACAAAAAGTAAAGACAGAAAATAAGTATTTGTTTTATGTTATATGCAAACCAAAAATGTGGATTCGTGAATTTATTTGGTTTGCTCCCACTATTTTACTTCAAATCAATAACCCTCAATATTGATTCGGAAATCCGTTGGAGATTTCTAGTGGGCTAGGATCCCATCTAATTAGCTTTGGGTTTGACGGATGCCAATGCCCCAAAGATAAATTCGATTAGGTAGATAAATATTTATCAATCACAACCCTTGTGACTCCTAGATAGTTGGGTATCAACTCTTTGTAAAATGACGATTTTGCCCTTGGGCAGTGAAAATTTACAGAAAAATAGCTATTGACCTCAAAAAATTACCAAAAATTAAAAATAAGTTTAAAACACTTGAAAATACATTTTTGACTCAAAATTGATGAAAAATGAATTTAATTTGTAAAATGACGATTTTGCCCTTGGGCAGTGAAAATTTACAGAAAAATAGCTATTGACCTCAAAAAATTACCAAAAATTAAAAATAAGCTTAAAACACTTGAAAATACATTTTTGACTCAAAATTGATGAAAAATGAATTTAATTTGTAAAATGACAATTTTGCCCTTGGGCAATGAAAATTTGTAGAAAAATAGCTATTGACCTCAAAAAATTAAGAAAATTCAGAAACATGCCTCAAGAATTTGAAAAATGAATTTGGAACTTAAAATGAGCTAAAATGGTATTCGCGAGATGAAATTACCATTTTGCCCTTATGCTGGTAAAAATATAAAAAATGCTAATTAAATCTGGAAAAATCATAAGAAATTAATAAATTCATACAAAAGTAAAAATATGAATTTAAAACCCCCAAAAATTGTTAGAAAAATATTTACAGATAAAATTACTATTTTGCCCCCTGAGATTATTAAAAATTTAAAATTTGTCCTAAAAAATGCAAACATGCCCCCCGGTGTTTGAAAATAAATGGTGTGTCAAAATTTGGTGTCTATCAAGGTTCGCAACCCCGGTAAGTGTAAGGGTTGAGTGCTTCTACATCCTTCAAGCTTGGGTACGAGATAGATTGCATTCTTGTATCAGTTGGGATTAGAGGTAGAGGTCTTTACCCAAGTTATGTCATTTTATTCTTATCATTTTCTTGTTTCTTTGAGTTCTTAGAAAAATTCCTACTGAGGCTTCTTCTTGTTCTTGCTGCCTTTTGATTTTCATTGCAAAAAAATCCCAAAATATTTAGTCTTTGTCTCATTTTTTAGTTGTTTCCTTTTCCATCGAGTAAAAAAGCACCAGTCTTAATCTACTTTTTGTGTTTTTATGGAGTCCTTCTTCATGGATTTTCTTTTGGGCCTTTAAGTTCTATGGTTTGAGTAGTTAACTTCTTTTACTATGGTTTGACCTAAAGTTTTCATCTTTGTGTTACTTTCTTATTCTTGGACATCAAAAGGACCTAAAGCAAGTATCTTTTGGTTGGTTTAATTAATCTTGCTTTCTCTTGATTCAAAAGACCCTATCTTTCTCTTGGGTTTGTTATTGTTGGCTATTTGGGGCAAAGAAAGGAGGTTAAAGAGAAATAGAGAAGTGCAGAAAACAAGTTAAAGAAAAGAAAAGTAAGAAGCACGTGCAAATTGAAAGACAAAAGGGAAAGCAGTTAATTGATGATACTTGAGAAGGAAGAAAGTGAAGTTTAGCTCATTTTATTCTAGAAAAAGTCCCCATATTATCTTATTTGGGTTGTGTGAATTCATTCTTGAGTATTCTTGAGTCATTCTTCTACCACATTCAAATCCTTCTTTGTGTTGAGTAATTTTTCAGCTTGTGTCTTTTTTGCTTTTTGAATCTTCATCATCCAATTGATCTTGAAGTTGAGTTTAGTCTCTTGTGTCCTCAACTCTAATTGGTACACTTGTTTGATTCTTAAATTGGTGAGTTAGTTTTGTACCTTGGGAAGAAATTCCAATCTCTTTAAGGGAAGTGATCATAGAGCCATTGAGATGCGATAAGTGCATTAGAGTGATTTGAGTGATATACAAGAGAGAGAGAGAGAGAGATCACTTGTTGAGAAGCGACTCAAAGCTAAGAGATTTGGTGTTAGCTCAAGTTCCACCAACCAAATAAATTGAAGAATAGCCGAGTTTATGATTGGAGAGATGAATGGGGATAGTTCAGTTTCCTCAGGTCAAAACAATTAGAGGAATGAACGAGTTCAAGATTGGAGAGATAAATGGACTAGTTCAAGTTCCTCAAGTCCAATCAATTGGAGGAATAATTGAGCTTTCAAATGGAGAGATGAACGTGCTAGCCAAAGAGCTAAAAAGACCATGAAGGCTAAAGGTAAAGCAATGATTCCAAAGTCCCAAGTGAAGAGCCAACATGAGACACTGTCAAGGAGTTGCAATGTCAAGTGCTTTAAGTGTCTTGGAGATGGACACATTGCCTATCATGCCCAACCAAGCAAGCAACAGTTAGAAAGGACAATAGTAAAGTGGAGAGCGTATCATCAAGTGATGAAGAGATGCCATTATTGAAAGGAAGTAGTGAAAATGTGGTGGAACTTGTCCATAATGAGTTGATGATTATTAAACAAGCACTTGGTATTCAACCTAAGGAGATTGGAGATAAACTGCAATGGGAAAATATCTTCCAAACTAGACGCTATGTTAATGACTAGGCATGTGGTATAATCACTGATAAAGGAAGTTACATTATTGTGGCAAGCATTTTACTTGTTGAGAAGCTAGGATTGCGCACCTTGAGACATCCACGACCCTACAAGTTTCAATTATTGATAAATAAAGATTTGAAGGTTACCGAGCAAGTGGAAGTGGAGTTTTCCATTGGCAAGTATCATGACAAAATTTTTTATGGTGTGATGCCAATTGATGAGGACATCAATGGTCGTGGTCAAGTTGGAGAGGCTCGTGATCATGGAGGTGCTACCAAGAGTCCTTTTCAAGATATGGGAGGTCCAATGACTAGGTTGAAAGCTAAAAGGATGAAACAAGCTTTGCAAGGTTTGATTATAGAATTACATGAAGATGAAGCTACTTGGTTGAAACAAGAACCTACAAGGCTATTCACCTATTTTGGGCTAGAGTTGGAGGAGCTTGGAGGTCGTGGACTTGGATTCGATTGAAGAGCCCGTTTGCCACTTGAGGTTATGGGTTTCATGGGCTTAGTTCGTTAGTTTAATAGCCCAAGTTGTACCTTTAGTTGTACGTTTATGTTATGGTGCAACTAGGGTTAAGTTAGTTTCCATATTTAGTTTATATCTTGATGTTATGCGCCTCTTTATAGAGGGTGTTACTATTCATCCGAATTTTGAACAACATTAATCAATAATATTGAGTTTTTCTCTTCAATTGTGCGCGAGTGCAAATTGAGCTTTCTTAGTTCTTTGGCTAAAGAACTACTCTTGATTGCTTGGCAAGGCGTTTGTTGAGTATTCAAGAAAATCTCGCCTAGGGTTCATCTTTGAGGTTTGAATCTGTCCAATAGGATTGTCGACTAGGTGTCTACACCACGTTGTTGGTTAGGGGTCTAGGATCGTTTCTTAAAGGGGGAGTTCAACGAATCTAGTTGAATTTGAAGCAAAACAATCCGAGTTGTTCTTGGGGTCTTCGACAAGTTACGAAGGGGTCAAGAAGATTGGGTTGCATACTTGGAATTCGAGAGTCTTGGACCGTCATCTCTTCCATTGAACGCATCAATTGGTATCAGAGCCTTGGTTCATCTTGAAATCCAGGTTTTCTAAGCCAAATTTTCCTTTGGAAGATTTCAGGTTATATCCCTTTTTTTTCTTTCTTCTTGAATTCTTTCGTGTTTTGTTATCGTTCTTGTGGTGTCCTTTTGCGTTTGTTCTTGCTGTCCAATCTGTCCAGCTTTGTTTCTCCATGTTTCTAGTCACTTTAATTCGTGTTTTGTGTCTTTTGTTCGTGCTTTAGGGTAGTCCTAGTCTATAGAGTCGTTCTTGCTATTTGCATATCAAGAATTCTAGGTTTTTGTGTGATTTAAACTTGTTTTCTTGACTGTTTTTAATTGTTCTTTGGTGTTTTAATTTTTCTTGTGTTAAAAATTTTGAGAAAATTGAATTTTGGCCTAAATAAGAACCTTGAAATAATTTTCCTGAAGGTTACTCTTGATTTTTGGTAAAAAAAAAAAAGGGTACTATTTCGCAACTGTAGCAAAACTACTGTTCATCATACTACAGCGATCTACTGTAGCGTACTGTTCATCTAAAAATCACTGTTCATCTGGTGAATTTTGCTTGTTTGTTTGAGTTTTGTGGGTTAATTAGGTTTTGATTTAAAAAAAAAAGAAAAAAAAAAGTTTTGCACAAAGAAAAGTCGTGCAATACAAAGGAAAGCGAAAGAGGCGTGCAAGGTAATAAAAGTCAAGCACACGAACTAAACTAATTAAACTAAAGTATATTTGGCTGGAATACTGTCCTTGTGCAACCGAATAGACCTGTTGAAACATCCAGATCGTTGGACAGAGAACAACACCACGTATGAAAGTTTAATTGACCAGATTCTACTCTTCTTGTTTCTTGGTGTTTTGGTGGAGTTTCTTGTTATTTCTATTTGAACATAAGTGCATTAAAGTTATTAAAGGACTTTTGAAAATCAAGATTTCTACAAGAAAAGCCACACACTAGGGGTGTCATACGTGCTTCTCAAATCTGAAATTTCTAGTGTCTTGATTTCTTGACTTCTATTTGGTTCAAACCTTACTCTAGGCTTCCATTTTCACTACTACTCATCTTGAATACTTGATTGGAGTTTTTGTCAAGCTCAATTGAGCAGGTTCTTATCCAAAGGCATACAAGGTAAGCTCAAAGAGTGGTAAGAGGCTAAGGTGTGAGCTCATCATCGGGTAAAAGCCAAGTTTCATTGGTGTGATACACGAGTGAAGAGTGAATCACAAAAGGGAGTGAGTGAGGATATCTTTCTTGATTTTTCTTGTGCTACTAACATTTTTGTGCAGGTTTTTACTTTTATTTTGATAGGTTTCTATTATGGGTGAACAAAGTGAGCAAAGACTCAGTGCTTTAGAGTTTAACATGCGTGCCATGCAAGATGAATTTAGGCGTGTGTTCACCAAGTTGGAGGACATTGACTCGGCTGTCAAGGGAAAATCACATGTGGCTCAGAATGCTCGAGGTGATGATTTTGATGATGGCTATGATTCTGAGGAAGTAGTGTCCCGTCGAGGGAGGAGGGTTCCTCAACAACGTGATAGCAATTTGGGGAGCATAAAGATGAAAATTCCACCATTCAAGGGGATGAATGATCCAGAGGCATACTTGGAGTGGGAACGAAAGGTTGAGCACGTGTTTGATGTTCACAATTATTCTGAGGAAAAGAAAGTTCAACTTGCTGCAGTTGAGTTTGTGGAGTATGCTAGCATTTGGTGGGATCAACTTGTGAAGTCTCATAAGAGATGTGGGGATGAACCAATTCGCACTTGGGCTGCCATGAAGGTGATTATGAGGAAAAGATTTATTCCAAGTCACTATTCACGGGATTTGCATAGGAGGCTACAAACTTTGAAGCAAGGTTCTTCCACAGTTGATGAATACTACAAGGAGTTGGAGACACTCTTGATTCGTGCTGATATCCAAGAGGATGAGGAGGCCACCCATTGCCCGATTTATAGCTGGTTTCAACTCCGAAATTGCAGATATTGTAGAATTACAACATTATGTAGAGTTTCAAGACTGAGTGGAAAAGGCACAAAAGGTGGAGCGCCAACTCAAAAGCAAGAGAAACTGAGGGTTTGTAGGGGCTCAAAGCCGTGGCACATGGAGGGACTCTCGAGATAGAAAGTTTGATCAAACTCCACAAAAGCCCAAGGAGGGTTTTTGAGGCAGAATTTTTATTTGAGCAAATTAATGCACAAATTTTGTGTATAAATGCAGGTTCATCATACTAAAACTTATTTTGGATCAACTGGAGTAAAGGAAAATCAAAGTCAATGGTGATTCAAAGAATTAAAGTTGAATGAACAACTTAAAGGAAAAATTGTGCAAAAACAATTTAAAAATCAAATTCTTCACCATGATGCTTGGAAATACATGAAAAATGCTTGCACACATGAGATCCAGCTCAATAAAAATCAGAAATCAAGTAGGGGCCACAAAGGTGTGATCCGCAGATGGAGATTTGCAGATGAACATCCGCGTATCGCCATCCGCGGATCGTAATATGGCTGGACTTTCTAGGTTATCAACTTGCATCCTCTTCCAGCTAGTTTTTGCAGACATTTTCAGATGAAGATAGGGTTCTACAAATGGGAGAATACATTGAAGGCATAAATGAAGACTTTTGCGCCAATTTGCAATCCCCAAGCAAATCTTCATCATTTCCATGCATTAATGATTCATGCTAGTTGGAAAATGACTTGAGGAACATTTGTCTATAAATAGACATCATTTGTAAAGCATTTGAAATAAGTTTTAGTAGTAGAAAGTAGCATTAGCTTGGTTTACACTAGTTTTGGTAGAGAATTAATAGAATTCTCTTCATCCTTCAATAAAATTGTGAGGAGCATTGTAAGAGAACTATTGTAAGTTCAACCTTGAAGATGAATAAGAAGAGAAGCTTTATCTAAACTTTGGTTGAGCAATTCTTACTCCCTCTATTTACTTCGCTTGTTGAATGAATTCTACTTTGAAGTTGTAAGGTAATAAGGGGAGTAACGCAGCGGAAAATTTAAAAATTTATTACCTTAGCCATGGATCTCTTTGATGTAATCTATACGATTAAAGGGTGTTTAGCACAAATACCTCAAGCATAGAAGGTTTCTATGCTTCAAAGGGCAAGATCCTATTCGATGAAGGTGTTGATCTACCATGAAAAGCCCTCCAAGTGTCGAGCCTCCAACGGTATCCACACGAACATGATCTTTAGGAACCTTTGGGCTTGCTTGCCTTGCCTTTTGAGTGCTAGCTCCCTTGAATGATTCATGAAGAACACAAGAAGAAGAAAGAAGTTGAAACCCTAACAATTAGGGAAGGAGGTGTGGCGTTTTTCTTGGAGAGAAAAACGCCACCAAGCTCTCAATTTTTCTCTCTCTAAATTTTGTGTTATGTTTCATCAATCTTCAAGAGTCAAGGCATGGACTTATTTATAGATGTAGTATCCTAGTCTTTAAGGAAACAAGAGCAATTGGAAACCAAGAAGGTTTAGGAAGCTTACCTTAAGCTAATCCTATTCCTTTAGGAAACCAATTCCAAAAGGAAACCAAATAGCTTCTTAATTCCTTTTAGGAAACTAATTTCCATCAAGACTTAGAATATTTATAATTAAGTCCTTTAAGTTAATTTATCGCATAAATTAACCCCATAAGTATCTTATACTTATCTTAATAACAATTTAACCCAAAGACCATGTTCTTATTGTGTGTGACCCATTAGGTTCCATTCACGTTGGCAATAAGTACAAATTATAACTCATTAATTAATTAATTAAGAGCCAGATAAATTAACACTTTAATTTATCATTAATTCACTAATTAATTAATTTGCACTTATAGATCATGAGTGGCGTCTAGCAATGCATCATGACCACCCAAGTGAATAGGAAAGTCATATGGTAGACTACACCTATCAATGACAATGTTACCGTGTAATTAATATCCTTTCACCACACTATATCCCAATTAGTCTAAGAGTGTAGTGCGCACTCTTTAAATGACTAATTAATGATTTCTTGTTCCCGAAATATAACTTTCCATAAAAGTATAACCTTGAAACTCTTTCAAGTCATACTTTCACTTTTGCGCAAAAGATTCTTTAAGTCATATTTCAACAAGTGGCCAATCCGGGATATACTCTCCTATAATAAGGAGTGGTGAATCCTATATCGATTACTCACTATCCTTCCATGCTTCATACTATACCCAATCTCTACCGTATGGGCTACTCTTTTACGAGCACCGAGCAATAGAGTCAAAGCATAGCAATCCACACTCAAGATACCATGGTAATCTCAAGTCTAAGGATCACTTACACCATTGCCATTAAGAGTATAATTCATTAGCACTATGAATAGTAACTCTTGGCGGATCAATCCAATGAACTTGTTCTCTAACAAGCATCCACATACCAGCTTAGGTGTCACACGCCATAGTTGACGAGATCAACTACTACTTACCATAAGTAGAGGCAAAGTATGTGCTAGTCTTCCCATATTAATGATGTCCAATCTCATTAATACTACGACTAGGGATATTTAAGAATATAACTTAATGTGTAATAAGAGTCTCATCATTGTAACTCTTACAATCTCTTATACACAGTTAATATTCTATGGACTTTATCAAATAAACAAGTAATATTAATAACAAGTATTAAATGACAAAGAAAATGCCACATATATAAGTATAACACGAAATAAGCGTAATAAAAATCCAAAAACCAACTTGGTTTTAGGGCATACACTAACAAACTCCCACTTGCACTAAAACCAATCACCTATAGGTTTTAGGCCATGAGCATGACTATCATGCTTATTCTGGGACAAGTCCATGGTGAAAGGATTAGTGGCACTTACATTGTGGGAACTTCCTCTATCTTTTCATCATTTGTACCAAACTATTTCCATAAATAGATGGTGGCACCTAAATACACTTTAGGATCATGGATGAGACTTTAGTTCCTTAATTAAATGATGGCTCAATTGTTTCATAAAACAATAGGAAGGAACTATTCTTTATCTAACAAAGAATCCCTTGATCCATAGTAACTTCTAAAGCTACCATGTACTCGCCTTTGTTGTAGAATATGTTGTAGTATCTATCATAAAACGCTTTTATCTACTACAGTTCAACGTGAACACCAATTCATCTCATGATTTTCTTATCATCCCTATTGGATTAAAAGTTTGTATCTTTAAATCCACACACTTCCTAAGTGTGATCTCCATAGTCAAGAATAGTCTTTTAGTGCTACTTGAGTACTTAAGAATATTCTTTGATAACCATCTAGTGACACTCACCAGAATTGCTCGTAACACTTAAGGCCAGAAGACATCTGAGTCTCATACATAGGATAGCATATATAATAGAACCTATTGCAAAAACATATGGGATCTATTAATGCTATCAACCTCAACAAGTGTCAATGACACATGTCTCTCAGAAGAGTAATCTCCTATCACATAGGTAAAACCCCTTCTTCGATTACACTATGCTAAACCCTTTAGCATCTAGCCTATGTACTTGGATATAGTGAGACCAAGCAACCTCTTGGATCTATCTATATAGATCTTAATTTCCAAATTAGAGATCGCCTCTCTTAGATTAAGAAATTCTTGGACAACCATATCTTTACCTTTAAAGTATGTTGTTTCCATCAACGATATGTCATCCACATATAGTATCAAGAAAATGACAATGCTCCCACTCAACTTTACATTTACACAAAGCTCGTCTTTGTTTTTGAGAAAATCAAACTCTTTGATTATCTTATCAAAACAAATGCTCCAACACCTTGACACTTGCAAGAGTCCACAAATGGACCCTTGAAGCTTGCGTATCCAATGACTATCAATGGAGGTGAAGGCCCAAGGGATGTGTCATATACATACCTTTTAATTCCCGTTAAGGGATGAAGTCTTCATATCCATTTGTCATAGCCATAAAAGCAGCTATTGCAAGTAAAATCTTAAATGGATTTAAGCATGGCTATTGGTGAAATGGTTTCTTTCAAAGTCAAGCCTTTGAATTGAATCCTTTTCCATTAACCTTGCTTTATAGGTAACTACGTTACCATCCATGTCAGTCTTTCTCATAAAGACCTACTTGCACCCTATGGGTTTTATCCCTTTAGGTGACTTGAGCAAGGTCTACACCTTGTTCTTGTACATGGAATCCATTTTGGATTTTATGGCATCTTGCCATATCAAGGAGTCTACATTAGACAAAGCCTCTTCGTGACTAGTAGGTTTGTCATCATATATGACTAGTACATTATTGCTCTTGCTAATGAGAAATCTATATATCTCATATGTGAGAAATCTGTATTTCTCAAGAGTATAACGTACTCTACCAGTCTTTTGAAGATTTTGTGTACTTTGAGCTTCCGTTGCGCCTCATCAACATGTGGCATAAGCTCTAGTTCCAACTATTGATCTTTGTCAATTCATGGTTCTTGAACCTTTCAAGTTCTATCTTACTCCCACTGTCTCTTTTAAGAATAAACTATTTTTCTAGAAAAAGACATTTCTTGAGACAAACATTTTGCTCAAGGGGATTATAGAAGTGGTGTCCATTGTTTTCACAAGGATACCCCACAAATAGACATTTGTTAGAACATGATTGAGTGTATAGGAGTGGCGTCTAAGACAAGAACCCCTAAAATGAGGTTAGGAATTGTAGTATGGCTCATTATGATTTGCACCATATCTCATAGGGTACAACTTCTCCTCTTTCACACATCATCAACAATGGTGTGTCAAGTGGAGACATTGAGAAAGAATCACATTCTTCTTTAATTATTTTGAAACACTTGACATTGAGTATTATCCACATAGGATCAAATCTTAGTGTTTTAATACTCTTGTCAACTTGTTTTTCTTACTTCAACTTTAATGACTTTGAACATTTCAAAGGCCATGGATGCGTGTATCATATGATACACATAATCATATCCCATATGATCATCCATGAAAGTGATGAAGTATGATAAACATCCTCTAGCATGGATCGACATTGAGCTAAAAACATCTATATGTTAACGTTCTATGAGGATCACTAGCACATTCACCTTTTTCAAATAAAAGGTGTTTTGGTCATCTTTCAAAGTAAATGAGAATCGCATGTCTCAAACTATTCATAATTGAATGAGTCCAAGTACACAACTATTATGTAATTTGGAAGTGCGTTTCTCATTCACATGACCAAGTCTATAATGCCAGAAGGATAGTTGTTTCAAAAATATAGAGTTTTTGTCTATGTTTGAGAATGGACTTATCAAGGTCTAGGATTTGTAAAACGTTGTTTTAGTGATCTAATACCACAAAGAACACCATTACGTAAAAGAACAGTATATATTCTCTTTTGTAATGGTAAATCTTTTCACATTTAATGTGAATTGATTTCATGTTCTTTTGTAAGTATCACAACATAATAACAATGTTTTAAATTCTAGAACAAGCCCAGTTGGTAAAGAGTGTATAAGTCTCTACAACGAGTGTAGCAACTCTTGCTCCATTCATCACACGTAGTTTGACTTTCTCTTTCCTTATTGTCTACCATGCTTTAAGACCTTGCACATTTTTGCAAATATGGGATCTAAATCCAGTATCTTATACCCAATGGTCTTAATTAGTAGATAAATTTATCTCAAACATAAACGTACTTAGAAGTAGAAGCCTTACTTCGCCTCTTCAACTTCTTAGTATTGAAACGAGCCTTACAATTCCCTTTCCAATAGAATTGGAAACATGTGCCCTTAGACTTGTCCATTTTGATCACACCTTTAAGCTTTGTCATAGCTACTATGGTCTTCTTAAGACTACGCTTGGGTTTCCCCTTGACAAGCAATAAAGTGCCCCTTTCTTCCTTGATAGACTACTCTTTAGATATCTCAGATCTAATGGTCCTAGATTGTGTATCAACAACTCTTTGAGATGCACAATCACAGACAAAAAGATCTATCAATTTGTGCTACTTTTATAGCTTAGGAATTATAGATGACATTATGATATAAGTAGCAATATCATTATCATCTTTTATGCATCTTGTATGCACATTGTTTCCTAACTATAATTGTCACTATAGGACAAGTGGAAGTGGGTATCAAGGACATAGCCAATTGTGCTTAAGAACTATTCTCAAGTCTTACACTAGTCCAAGAAAATCGTATATATATATATATGGAGATATAGGGATGATAAGTGTATTCAATGTGTACATTCATTCTACAACAAATGAAAAGATAGTACAAGTATTTGTTTCGTGTTATAATTGCAAACCAAAAATGTGGGCTTCGAATTTATTTGGTTTGCTCCCACTATTTTACTTCAAATCAATAACCCTCAAATATTGATTCGGGAATCCATTGGAGATTCCTAGTGGGCTAGGATCCCATCTAATTAACTTTGGGTTTGACGGAGGCCAATGCCCCAAAGGTAACTTCGATTAGGTAGATAACTTTTATCAATCACAACTCTTGTGACTCCTAGATTGTTGGGTATCAACTCTTGATATTCACATCTTATGTGTTTCCCAACATTGCCTCAAAAATATCATAACATTGACGGAGGCCAAACTCGTTATGTATTTTTGTTAAGTCATACCCATTATTCAGAGATCACATCTCATAGCAAGAACATATTCCGAGTAAGGTGACCTTGACGGAGGCCAACGTGTCAACACTTAATAAGAACTCTTCGTTTTTGCTATAATAATGGAAGGCAACTTGTATATATTGACTTAATATCGCCTCAAAAACACCATAGCCTTGATGGAAACCAACAAATTAAGCATTTTTGTTAAGTCAGACCCATTATTTGGAGATCATATCTCATAGTAAAAAACATGCTCTAGGTAAGGTGACCTTGACGGAGGCCAACGTGTCAACACTTAGCAAGAACTATGATTTTTTACTACAATAATGGAAGGCTAGTGACTTAATATTTTATTTGAGGGATTTTTATTTTAATTATACAATATATAGTCTCATCATAGCATGTAATTAAAATATATCGACATATAAAATAAAAACATGCACAATAAACCGTGGATGATTATGGACTTTACTAAGATATTTTCCTCGAGCCTTAAGGAAAATATATGGTCAAATTCCTAAGGGATGTGATCAACTCCTTGATGCATTCCTTGGGAGGTCTTCAACTCTTGATGAGCCTCCATGGTTGCTCCTTGGTTCCATCTCCATCTTCTTTGTACATTACACATGTAATTCTATTCTAAACAATTTAGAAAATTAAAACCTAACTCTAACCTACACAATGTACATTACATGTATTGACTAAGAAACCTCGAGTTACATTCGAGGGGAGTTAGGTGAGAAGAGAATTACATGAGAATAATAGAGAAGGCAGGACACGCAGGCCCTATTTTAAAAACCAATACAAGCCAACCATCAAAATTGATAAAAATTCAACCATTCAATCACATTGGTCATAGTCCATAATCATCCACCATGCCATCATAATATTTAACAATTAAATAAATTACTTTATTTAATTCTAGTCATAAATCACATGGTCTAAATTAATTAGATTAATATTCTTGAATTTATTTGTCTCAAAAATAAAGTTATAGAAGGTGTAGGTTTCCAAAATTAACTTTCCAAATATTAACAATTAAATTGGAAAGTGTTTTTTAGAGAAAATTCAAAAAAATTCGCGTTTTCCAAAAAATTAGGAAAAATCCCGCTAGAACTCTGCCAGCAAACCGTGGGACAAACCGTGCGCGGGTTCATCCGCGGTTTACAAACCGTGGGACAAACCGTGCGCGGTTTCATCCGCGGTTTGTCGACAGAACGTACGGGATTTCAACCGCGGGTCAAAACGCGCGCGAGTTTTCGCGCGGTTTGTGTCCAGAAAATACGATCTTTGAAATTCTTTGGTCTTTTTCAAAACTCTTTTGAATCAAAACATGTTAAAACCCTTTTAGCACGTAAAAAATAATTTAGAAACCTTGAATACTACCATAAGAACTCATCTTAATTATTTAAAACACTTTTAAACAATTAAGAACTTATCTTAAAAATCAAACTCTTGATTTTTCTAAAACAATTTTGAGACAAATTTCATCAAGAACAAACCATCCATATTTATGACAATTAAATAAACATAAATCATATAGATATAATCAAAGGAGGCTCTGATACCACTGTAAGGTAATAAGGGGAGTAACGCAGCGGAAAATTTAAAAATTTATTACCTTAGCCATGGATCTCTTTGATGTAATCTATACGATTAAAGGGTGTTTAGCACAAATACCTCAAGCATAGAAGGTTTCTATGCTTCAAAGGGCAAGATCCTATTCGATGAAGGTGTTGATCTACCATGAAAAGCCCTCCAAGTGTCGAGCCTCCAACGGTATCCACACGAACATGATCTTTAGGAACCTTTGGGCTTGCTTGCCTTGCCTTTTGAGTGCTAGCTCCCTTGAATGATTCATGAAGAACACAAGAAGAAGAAAGAAGTTGAAACCCTAACAATTAGGGATGGAGGTGTGGCGTTTTTCTTGGAGAGAAAAACGCCACCAAGCTCTCAATTTTTCTCTCTCTAAATTTTGTGTTATGTTTCATCAATCTTTCAAGAGTCAAGGCATGGACTTATTTATAGATGTAGTATCCTAGTCTTTAAGGAAACAAGAGCAATTGGAAACCAAGAAGGTTTAGGAAGCTTACCTTAAGCTAATCCTATTCCTTTAGGAAACCAATTCCAAAAGGAAACCAAATAGCTTCTTAATTCCTTTTAGGAAACTAATTTCCATCAAGACTTAGAATATTTATAATTAAGTCCTTTAAGTTAATTTATCGCATAAATTAACCCCATAAGTATCTTATACTTATCTTAATAACAATTTAACCCAAAGACCATGTTCTTATTGTGTGTGACCCATTAGGTTCCATTCACGTTGGCAATAAGTACAAATTATAACTCATTAATTAATTAATTAAGAGCCAGATAAATTAACACTTTAATTTATCATTAATTCTCTAATTAATTAATTTGCACTTATAGATCATGAGTGGCGTCTAGCAATGCATCATGACCACCCAAGTGAATAGGAAAGTCATATGGTAGACTACACCTATCAATGACAATGTTACCGTGTAATTAATATCCTTTCACCACACTATATCCCAATTAGTCTAAGAGTGTAGTGCGCACTCTTTAAATGACTAATTAATGATTTCTTGTTCCCGAAATACAACTTTCATAAAAGTATAACCTTGAAACTCTTTCAAGTCATACTTTCACTTTTGCGCAAAAGATTCTTTAAGTCATATTTCAACAAGTGGCCAATCCGGGATATACTCTCCTATAATAAGGAGTGGTGAATTCTATATTGATTACTCACTATCCTTCCATGCTTCATACTATACCCAATCTCTACCGTATGGGCTACTCTTTTACGAGCACCGAGCAATAGAGTCAAAGCATAGCAATCCACACTCAAGATACTATGGTAATCTCAAGTCTAAGGATCACTTACACCATTGCCATTAAGAGTATAATTCATAAGCACTATGAATAGTAACTCTTGGCGGATCAATCCAATGAACTTGTTCTCTAACAAGCATCCACATACCAGCTTAGGTGTCGCACACCATAGTTGACGAGATCAACTACTACTTACCCTGAAGTAGAGGCAAAGTATGTGCTAGTCTTCCATATTAATGATGTCCAATCTCATTAATACTACGACTAGGGATATTTAAGAATATAACTTAATGTGTAATAAGAGTCTCATCATTGTAACTCTTACAATCTCTTATACACAGTTAATATTCTATGGACTTCATCAAATAAACTAGTAATATAAATAACAAGTATTAAATGACAAAGAAAATGCCACATATATAAGTATAACACGAAATAAGCGTAATAAAAATCCCAAAAACCAACTTAGGTTTTAGGGCATACACTAACAGAAGTTATACTTTTAGTTGTTTCATTACCCATGATTCACTAAAGGCTTCATCTAGAATATAGATGGAGTTAATGAATCCAAAAGCATGACTTATATTATCAAAACTTGCTAAGCTTGCATTTGTTTGTTTATTTGTTCAAGTTTTAATGCTTGTTTTTGCTTGGCCAACTTAAACAAGTCATTTAGTTGTTACTTGACCTTGAGAAATGCTTGTAATAATAGAAAATGAACAAATAATGCTTAAGTAGTTCATATGAGAATAATGGATACTTAAGTGAATCATTATAATTCATGTTTTCATAAGATTTCATCATGAGAATAGTTGGAATCTTATCATTTCATAGAGAGATCTAGTTATGACACTTATGGAATTGGATTATAAGCAACGCAAGGTAAAACTTATAAGTCATTCATGCAAAATTCATTAGTGGATTCTATGTTCTAGGTTTCTTTGCTTTGATTTTACAAAAGTTCTCAATCATATATCTATTCTATTGAAGGGACCCCATATTGATCTTATTTTGATTATGTTTAGATAATAAAAGTTAGTAAAGAAGCTTAAGTAATTGCACATATTTGATTCCTCGTGCAATTCGAGACCTAAATACTCCAAATACTACAACCGACCCATTCACTTGCGGATTAAGTTGGGAGATTAGGTTTTTATTACTTGATTGTGTGTAATTGTTCCTATTTGCTATACCTAATCTACACCATGTCATTCTCTCTTCTTTAAGGTAGATCATTAATTGACTTAAGCATCGGAGTGTTTATGGGGATTAAATTCCCTTGCATATGAGTTTCCTTGCTTGATAGGTTAAAACTGTGGACGCTTACATGGAGTTCTGGAATTGAAGATTCTACAATCTGCAATGTAAAAACGTTAATAGATCAATTTGTAAAGGTTCATAGATCTGTGTCTACAACTTGCGGGCAGTTAACACTAGTCTTCTGAACAATTTTTGTAAAGAGCCCTGCACTGAGAAGAATACTTTAAGAATGAAGTTTTAGACAAGGCCACCAAGTGGAGAGTCTAAAATTTTTCTCAGGTGGATTGGGTCCACGGGCCCCACTCATGGACCCAATGATGGATTAAGGGGCCAAGTAGGCTTGGTGGGGTCTACCGAGCTTACTTCCCTCCCTTCTCCCCGTGGACCCAATCCGCCTAAGAACGGCTCGAGAGTCAATATATAGTCGCGAGAGAGACGTAATCATGACCACAAGAATACACTCCATCTCTTCTTTCTTTTACTTTTGGTCTTGTTCATGGTCATGTGTGGCTAAACGCTTTTACTTATTAGAAGGAAACTAAAGTCTTTGGAATAAATAAGACATAATCAGTTTTTATTCCTCAATTTATTACTTTGAGTATCGATTGTTCGCCTTTGTTTATTTTCCGTGATTGTGTCATATAACTGCTAGGCCTAATAGTTTGTTACTTGTTGTGATTTAATACTAGCTTAGATATCAAATCCAGAATTGTTTGATCACTCTAATTTGTGAAGCAACTATAAGGTTTATTGATTTGCAGCATCAGGAATAAAAAATATTAGGGAGAACACTGGCCTAGATTAAATAGAATTGTCTATACTTCTGTTGTTTTACATCGATTCTCTAATTTCTAAAGTTGCTACTCAATTAAATCTTTAAGGCAATGTCTCCCTAAATTGTTTGATGATATGTACTATTCTTAAAATAAATAGAGATATGTGTTAGTTTAACCAATCTTATAATGTCCAATGCTTTGAACGCTATAGCACTGATAATTGCTTTATGTGAAAAATATCTTATCATTCCAACTACTCATGATTTCTTTGAAAAAGTAAATATTCTATACAATTCATCAATTAAACAAGTAAATGAATACAAGTAATAAAAGATGAAATAAAGTCTACGTATTATTACATAAATATAAAAGTTTAGTTGCATCCTAGATTAATTTTAGGACATATACTAAAAATGAAGTGTTCTTCTTAACTGTGTGATAAGTTCTTTCCCCTAATTGCTTAGTTTCTATTGTACAAGGGCTCTGTTTTTCTAACATAGCCATTGAGCCATTTGTGAATGTATTAAAAATGGTGAACCTAGAAATCCCTGCCTGGCATCACCTTCTGGTTCCACTGAATGCAAACCAATCACAATTCTCTCATCAGTATCCATATACATGTATACATATACACAGATATATACACACACGTATGTATATATGTGTGTGTATGTATATATATGTATATGTATATGTGTGTGTGCATATATATATATATGTGTATGTACATATATATATATGTATACATATATATACATATATGCATATATATATGTATACATCTATATATATACATATATATGTGTATGTATGTATGTATATATATGTGTGTGTATGTATGTATGCATATACATACATACACACATATATATATACATACATACATATATATATACATACATACATATATATATACATATATATATATATACATATATATATATGTATGTATACATCCAAGAAAATTATAAGCAGCCACCATTTTTAACGTAAATATACAGTTCTAACACAGTGGGTACAAGATATTTTAATTTGGACGAAGACTTAGTGATAGTCGATGACGTGCTAGTTGCAACTTGACAAGTAAAAAAACCTATTCCCCAACGATATATAGGATGCAATTATCATCTCAGGCAGTCATGTGTTAAACTGCATTAGCGATTAAACAAAGCTTGATTGAATAATCTTGATGTATTAAGCTGTTGTGTCCTTTTAAAATTTTTTAGTGAAGGCATCATTGGCTGCCTTCATTCATCTGATCAAGTCAAATTACTGTTATAAAACTGAAATGGATAAATTGGGATTTCGTCAAAATCTGGTTTTCGTTAACGAACAAATTTGAGATAGCTAAATACAAGGCTTATTCCTGTGGTCTATGCATATAAAAAATAAAAGTATTTGTCAATTACGCACGGGCAAATTACAAATTACACTATATTCCTTGATCAATTTGTACGCTAAGCAATTTCTTGGGGCTACCCTCATTAAGCTTGTCTAACTAATCTATGAGCCGTGCAAGTTGATTGAAAAATTTAGAATATGCAGACTGATTTTTGTCTTGTTATTTGTTGCAAAGAAAAAGAACCATGACTCAAGAACCCGTGGAAATTAACAAAACAGAAAAATCTTTGTTTTTAAATAGTTCTACTCCAACTATCAGAGTTGTCGAATTAATTAACGTTATAAGTATAATATGATCAGCTCATTCTTCCGTCTGACTTTGAAGCTCTTATCCTTTCATCCCCTATAAATTCATCTTCGACACTTCATCGGAAAAACAATTCAGTCATTCGCATCCAGCTCAGATTGCATCCAAAATCACCACCCATGGATATCAAAATAGAAACTACAGCATCTCAAACAACCAATGATAGCCCAAAAACTCCCCTCCTAGCCTCACAAAAATCAGATTCAACCACCAGTTCTCAAGTAAATAAAAACTCTGCTGTCAGGCAAGCTATCAATTCAACATTCAAAGGTACAGCCTACCTCGCAAACCGTCTCCCTACGGGAATAGTTCTCACTTTTCAACTCTTGTCACCAGTACTCTCCAATCAAGGCGTTTGTGACACTGCTTTGAAAGCCATGACCGCGATTCTCTTAGCTCTATGTGGGCTTGCATGTTTTATTCTTAGCTTCACAGACAATTTCAAGGATGAAAAGGGCAACGTTTTTTTCGGTTTCGCGACGTTCAAAGGATTTTATCCCATCGACAGAACTGTGACTATTTCGCCCGAAGAAGCTGCAAAGAGAAAAATCAGTCCATTTGATTTCTTGCAAGCCTTTTTGTCGATGCTAATTTTTGCGACTATTGCACTTCTTGACCAGAATATTGTCAACTGCTTTTATCCCACACCTTCGGTTGAAATGAAGGAGATCCTTTCCTTGTTGCCTATTGCCAATGGGGTGGTTTGCAGTGTGTTGTTTGTTGCATTTCCTACACAAAGGCATGGAATTGGCTTTGGTGTTGATCCAAGTGAACACCAATCTTAGGGAAAAATCCCAAAAATTACTGTTTGGTTCATTTGTTAAATGATTTTTAAGTCAAATAAATGTATCTCCTACGAAGAATAAATGTTGTTTTAGCTATAACAAAGTTGTATCGATCCATTAGTCAATGTTGATTTGATTCTTGATCCTACGGTATACTTTTGAATTACAAATTCTTTAGTCCTTCACACAATTAAACCTCTCACTACATGATGATTTGACAAAGGAATTATTATCCGACATCTGTATCTATTACTCAAATTATATCGTGATAAATTTCTGAAAGCTTGTGAATCTAAGGATCCACATAGAAAGCGGAAAAGCACTGATCGCAAATAGCCTTGTCCCAAGAGTTGAATGAATCATACAAATCGGGTTACTTTCATTATATTTATTATTTATAACCTTTCTCGTTGAAAGGAAATTAAAGAAGCTTATTGGTTATTTGAAGGCAAATTTAATATCTATAGTCCATAATATTTTTCCCTTTCTTTTTCTACGAGATAAGATCAATTTTATCTTTCATTAATTGGATTATTTTATAGGAGAAAATGTATATTTATTTCAATATGCATTCCCTACCTCATAAATGTGCATTTATTTCAGTATTCATTCCCTACTTCGTAAATACGCTCCTCCTTTAAATGCTCTAAATATCTCTCATCGACAGGACTTTCACCCAGTTGCTTGAGAACTAATGTGGCAATAAAGTAATGAAATTGACCTCAAGCGAAGATGATTCTTTTCGCCCTTGTATTAAAGAAGTGAAAAGCCTTTGCCTGAGGCACCAATAGAAATTCGAAAAATTACGTAGCTAGCCTAAAAAAATATTGATGGCTGAGGAATTTAATGAACATACGTAAACCCAATTTGTGGACAACTTCGACATAGTATAATCTTTTTCTTAAATAGTTTCGCTTAAGGAAGGAAATTATCATATTTATTCTTGAGTTTGTAAGCAAGATATTTCTTTTCCATTTATATATAGGGCTTATTCAACACTTTACGTTTTGTGAACAATTTTTCTTTAGCCACATTTCATCAGGCAAATTGCAATGTCATAATTCAAGTAACATTGGTTAAGTTTGCCCCGTGAAGATGAAAGCAAAGGACATGACCCAATCCTGGATGTAGCGCTGGAGAAAAAAAATTGATCAAGAAAAGTTTTAACAAAATAGCTAGCTACAAACTACCAAAAGTATTTTTTTTTTCTGGTCTCAACTTTGGTAAGAAAATTTTCTTTGTTTTTTATTTCCACATCCCTTCAATTTATTTCACTCTTTCACTTTCTATTTCTTCTTTTCATACAAAGTCTATTGTCAACATTTGGTGCCATCTATGTGTTTGCGCACAAAATATGCAGCAAAGCAATCCCTCTAGTCAACTGGCCTGGTCATTGTGTTTGTAAACGTGCCACTCGACTGACACCAAGAACGTGATGTGTGTTGGATAGAAAGAGTTGAAATAATGCGCCGATCGATCTTGACTTCTAGGTTGATTGCTGTTCATCCTGTCTTGGACAGCTCTAAGGACTTAAACTTTACTCTACAAGTTGTTACGAATGGCTAAAGACTACAATCTAATTATCCTGACAAGGAAACACAAGGCATGGAAATTGGAAAATGCATTGAAAGCAAATTTGCACATCATTTGAATACTGAAACTACATAACTATGCTAGGATTCCTAATGAAAATTGAACGATCCTAATGCGAAGAAAGCTGAAAACATAAGCAAACTAAAAACTAGAAGACTAGTCTATGAAACTAAAAGGAAATCTAGAACTAAAGAGGGAATTTTTAGAGTGTAGATGTATTTCTGAGCATTTCTTCTCGTGTCGTACTTCAATACACCTTGGACTATTTATAGGCAGAATTTCCCTCCAAAATGGCAGTTGATTGGAGCCTCATCATCATGTTCAGCCATTTTTCCATGTTTACTGGCCCACTTAGTCATTCTCGCTCTACATGTGTAACTTCCCTCATTATGGGCCAATCCCAATCGTGGAGTACAAAAAGCCTTTTAACCGCATTTGACCAGGTCAAGCTTCTGAATTCCCCTTTTGACATTTCCTGGTCAATTGGAGGTCGATTGCATTATTCCCCAACATCTGCCCCCTCAAGCAATGCGTCGATGATTAGGATCGATGGATTGCTTGATTCCAAATCAACCACTAAAAGGTTTGCCATCAATCCATCCTTGGTAGTGTCAGTCCTTGTTCAAATCTTGAACTGCCTTACGTTTCCTTTCCCCTTTTTCAATTTTCAAAGCACTAACTTACCTAGTTTTTCACTTGACACTCGTCTGATTACAACTGTCAACAATCTCTGGGATTTCCTCTTGTACCTGATAATCATTATCCTCTTTTCCCAAGAATTATCGCTTCCATTTTCAACTCTAGAACTTTTAGCTGATCATCATTACTTTCATTTCTCGAAAACTAACGTGTTTTTAGCCTCAAATTTTGCCCCAACGATTCATTTTGGCATTTACAACTTTCAAAGCTCTGCTCTTCTTTCTGCAAACGTTTGATAAACCCTCTCTTTCTCTGACCACTTTTGGTCATGGCATCCAAACTTTCTTCTTCCACTGCCAAATCCTCGGCATCACTAGCTCCCATAGACCAGATACTTCCTCTTCACCACTTTTCTTCCATTACATTGGGTCCCTACTTCCCCAAATACGACTTCTGCTTCATCAAAGTCTCCCCCATTGACTGCACCGATGAAGAATTCCCTTGGGAATTAATCCCGTTGGAAGATCCTTCCTCGTTCAAAGGGGTGGTTAGCCATCTCCGTTCATAACTTTGGAATGAACGTATGACCGTTCATTCTCACTTCATTGTTTGGACTACCAGATTGCGCTCTCGTTATCAATCGGTCTGGATGAAAGCAAGAATCTCAGATGCGATAGAATTTTGTCAAAACCGTATCCCTGCTAACTTTGAATTGCTCTCTATTGTGCGCTATTTTTGGAGTGTCTGCATCAACTGCTTTCTTTTCTCTGTAGGGCCTATGACCCCCACAATCATGGACATCAGTGCCATCACTGGTCTCCGCCCACATGGGTACTTGTTGATTTCTCCTTAGTCCGGGTTCAGGACCAAGTAGATTTTGGTCCAGATAGCCCTTATCCAAGCCCTACGGTTGTTTTCTTGACCTTTCTTTTACCTATCGCTTGAAATATTCTGTAGATGATTCAGAGCACAAGAATTTTCTCCTGTTATGGTTGCGTCGATACATTTTTGGGTCTCCATCTCTTCAGGTCACCAAAGAAAACCTGCATATTGCTGCTACTTTGGCCACCGATGAAGAACTGGCCTTGGCCCCTACTATGATCTCTATCATCTACCGGGCCCTGTCCGAGCTGTGCATCCAACCATGCCTCAGAGATCCTCTTTGGGTTTTGTAGATCTTGCTAGAATGCTATTTCCCCTCACTATGCCTACCTGGGCTGGTCCTTGCAGATGATCTGTCAACCCTTAACCCTCTCTTTACTAACCAACCAACACTAGCGTTACTCTTTAGTCAATACTTCCGGATATTCTATGAGGATAGCGAGGCTCCAGATTTTGTTGTCATATGGAGTCGCCGATTGGCTCCTCGTTGGTTTCACCTCACCCTTGAAGCTATTATCCTTACCCTGGCTGAAGCTAAAGAAAGACAAGCAATATGGGGTTCATACCTGATGCATCGTCATCTGAGTTTTGGAACTCAACACGTCCCTGCCACCAGTCCAAAGTTAGCGAAAGTGAGAGTAGAGATTTATTGCCCACAATTCGCCGCCCACCAATTTGGGCTTCTCCAAGCTATTTTGGGGGTGACCATTCCTTTGGAGAACCTCCCTAGGCCAAACCATCAAGTTTTGGAAAAGATGGTGTGCAGTGATGTTGCTGAATATGAATCCCATTGCAAAAAGGCGCAGGTCTTGCTAACTCTGTTTTGGATGACAAACTTTACCCTTTCAATCGCTGTTTATGATGACTTCATTGTATGGATGGTTGATTATAAGTACCTTTATTTTTCTCTTTCTGCTGACATTCTAATTGATACCCTTTTGACTCCTCAAGGTAGTGCCAAAAGAAGGATATCGACCTCGTAGCAGAGAAAGCATTACTCTGAAATTTTTTCTTTCGAGAAGTATTATCGGCTACAATGGGACCCTCGTTGACGCGCCGAGATCCTATGGGAAGCTGCCAAGATTGATCAATAGAAAGAGGAAGCCAAACACGAATGTCACCTGCAGCAATACTTTCAAAAGTATCAACCTGGAATCCTAGCATAATTCCCTTTGAGCAATATTTCAAGATTCATACAAAACCTCCACCACCTGTACCATCGGCCAACTTTACTATTGCTAACTTGTATGCTCCAAATGAATGGAATGTACCTAATCCAATAACCCAAACCCCCTACTTCACAAATACTGACAACCGCCGACTCCCTTTAGGCATCTTGCGCGTTATCGACGGTCCTATTGAGCCTCGAGGTATTTGAATCTTCTCTTATTAGTCGCCTCTTTGGTTGTCTTAACTTGATTCCCTTTAAAACAGTTGAAGACTTAGCACCTAAAGAGCCCATCGCCATTGACCGGGATAGCGACAAAGAGGAGATAGACCAGATGCCCCTCAATAGACTCCGCCGTGGAGCTCCTCCACCTATGCAGCCACATCCTAAAAGGTTTAAATATGTGGTTGCAAAGTGCAATTGGCCATATAATCCTCCATTGTCTCCTCTCCAAATGATTCTGATAATAGTCCGCCCAATGTCCTAAAACAAAAAACTCCAAATGAATCTATCGCTCACTCTCTTGCTCAGGAGAGCATTCCAGCCAATTCCTCAATTCTAATCATTCCAACACTTGCAGAGACACCTACTTCTCAGCCACTGGCAAAAATTGCAACTGAATCAGTTTGTCTTCCTATTCAATCTCTCTCCTTGAATTGAACTCCTGGTATCCTACTGACTTGATATTTTCTATTTCTCCTTTGCAGGGATCTCTCGGCAGTGGTTCTTCTTCTGTTTCAATGTTTGAATTGCTTTCTCGCATCAGGCGCACCTTCGCCTCGAAACCTTCTCTAGCTCCTGCTGAATTTGCAGGAATTTCAGCAATTCCCTCCATAGTGGCCCACAGCAAGCACATCATTCGTACCTCTTTGCATGGTCCATTAAAGGGGATATTTGGTCGTGACCCCACAGATCTCAAATCGGCTTTCAACATTCTCTTGAAGGCTGAAGTAGCCAAATCGGCTTATCACTTTATGAACTCTCTTTTCAGGAGGGCTAGGTCTTTTTTTGAGCTTCAATCTAGCCTAGCCAGTTGCTAAGAATTTGAGGAAACCAGGGAGGCCAAAGACAAGGAATGTCAAAAGCTGGGGGAGCAACTGACTGAAGTGTAGAACAAAATTTCTAGCCTAGCCGATGAAGAAACTGAGTTGGAGAAAAGGCTAGAGAATGTGTGCCGCCTCTTAGACACTGAAAAGAAGATTAGGGATTCATTGGTTGCTGTCACTACTCAAGTGTTGACTGAGCTGGAAGGACTTCATGTTCAATAAGAATGCATTTAGGTTCTAGTGAAGGAACCTCTTCTCTTTGATTACTTGTGTTGCCAGCCGATTTGTCTCGGCTTTAAAACAATTTTCCTCCTTTAAACAACTTTGTATGTGGCCGCATAGGTACTCATTTGCTTTAATTCTGCCTTCGTTGAGTAGTGTGGAAAATGATTTCTTATTCCTCCAGGGTCATAGCATCCTATTGCGAGATATTAAACCTCTTATGGAAGATTCCATTGTTAGGCTTGTCGAAAACTTCACCTTGCAAACTGCTCAACCTATAAGCCCCCTTACCTAAGTCCTCGTGCACTACAAAAGGCCCTTCCCAGTTTGGGCTCCACTTTCCAAACTTAGTATGTTTTTTGCCAACTGGGAGAATCACTGTTAACACCTTTCGCCTAGACTAAAACTCTTATGGTGCACCCTTTTGTTCTACATAGCTGCTACTCGCCTCTTGTTAGCTTCGATATGATCTAAAGCTTGTAGCCTTTTCTCTTCCAAAGCATCTTAATTCTGCCATCATTGCTTATTAATATTCTTCTGCTTCTAACCCATGTTGTCTAACCAATTGAAGTGCTCCAACCACTATTTTGGCTGGTATCACGGCCTCTTGACCATATACTAATTCATATGGGGTCATCCCAATGCTGGTCTTATATGACAATTAATAAGCCCACAATGCTTCTGACAAATGTTCATGCCACGCCCTAGGCTTGTCTTCGCTCATCTTCACTATGAGTCCTTTGAGAACTTTATTGGTTGACTCCGCTAGGTCGTTACTTTGCGCGAAATAAGGGGTCGAATGCGTTACCCTAAACTTGTAACTTTCTACAAAAGCAACCAACTCCAGTTTTCAAAACTAAACAGCTTAGTCAGTGATAATTATCTCAAGGATGTCGAATCTATGGATGATATTTTCTATGACAAAATGAGAAACTGTCTTTTAATCTGCCTCCATGAGTGGGATCGCTTTGACCCACTTCGTGAAATAATCCGTGGCCGTAATTATATATGAATGTTGTTTCGATGAAGGTGGCATAATCATGCCAATTATATCAAGTCCCCAACATCGAAACGGCCATGGCTTCACTATAGCCTCCATATCTCGGGTCGAAGATCGTTTTGCAGGTCCATGCACCTGGCACTCTTTGCAACCTCTTGCAAATGCTACACAATCCTTCATCATCGTTGACCAGTAGAATCCATGCCTACATAAAATTCAGAACATCTTTCGTCCAGCTTGATGAGCACCACACGTGCCTTCGTACACATAATTAATGCAAAATAAAACACATTTGTAAAGAGATATATTCATAAAATTCATTTGAAGTACAGGTATTACAAAAGGTCTTACGCACTAAAATTTACATAGCATGTACAAGAATAGCCTAAACAAGTGACTATCAAAAGATACCAAACAAAACATGTACAATGTCCAAAATCAGCTTTTCCAGCTTTAGTATTTTGGGAAACCTGGTTAAAGAAAACAAATGAACGGGATGAGCTATAATAGCCCAGTGAGTACCCAAGTCATGCAATCATACCAAGAATCTATTATTTTATTGAACAAAATAATTGAACAAATTAAATAGACAAGTTATGAACAATATAATTAACAAGTAGTCAATGGCGGATACAGGGCTCAACTACGGAAGCAAGCTTAACCGCAGAAGGAGCAAGTACTGATCATGTAACCATGATGTTAGAACTGAGATAATAGTTCGGGTCTTTATCAAAGGTCATGCCAGTATTATCAAGCAAGAACCCTAATCACCATTCACCTTATAACCTCCGTACAGGCTACCACATCCAGGGAGAAATCTCAACCCTGGAGGGCCAACACGCAAGAAAGTTCAATCCGGAGTTGGCCTCTTTGAGGATTCACAACTCATAAGGGAAAGAACATCACGCCCTAAAACACCCAGCACCTTATATCCTCCCAAGCTTGTCCGAGTTGACTATCCGTGAAGTAACGGTGAAGTTAGTCATGGAAGTCTCATGCACAAATAACACATTGGATAATGAAAGCGTGTAACACATTGCGGAATAGAAGTGATAAAGTACACCTCTTTCCTCAAGTAACACATGTCATAAAATAACAATTTCAAGTATAACATAATATTTCATAATTTAACATTCTCAAGTAGGACAAGCATTTCATGCATCATGCACACATAGAGACACTCACTTGAAATGCCTATGAAAATATTTCATAATACGGTCGCGATTCGTTTTCGGATCCTGAAATTTAAAAGAAATAATATAATGAAAACCCGATTGGAACCCTAGTAAATTTAGTAAGAAAATACCCCAGTTATTTCTAGGGTTTTGGTTTTAGGGTTTCTAGGGTTTAGGGTTTGCTTATTCTAAGAAACTTTAATCTATCACTAGATCATTTTCTAAAATTCCTGTACATCAACTTCCTTAAATTGAGCATATTCTAGGTTTAAGAATCTCACTTGTCAATTTTTCTTCTTTTAATTCTACCAAAATTTCGGCAGCATTTCCCCTTAAAATCGAACTAACCCAAATTTTTTCCTGCAAGAAAATCAACCAACCAAGCCATATTTCAACAAGTTCTACAACTTTCTATGTTCAACTCAAACTCAATTCCATTCAAAATTCCACTCAAAATTCAAGATTTCTAAGCCCAAGTATCTTCATCCAAGCAACACATAATACATGAAATTTCCAAGGTTTAAAGGTTATCTACTAGTCTATCTAAGCACAAGAACACTTTATCTAGCAAGTAAATCTTCAATTCAAACTATGTTCTTCATGTAGTAGTACCAAGAATCTAGATATAAACTTGTACAAAACACTAAATAAAACTTGAAATTAATAGGAAAAGTTCATAGTAAATACCTTGATCAAGCTTAGAAGGTTGCTTAGGAAGAAGAAAAACGAAATTTCTATGGTGAAATTGCTCTAATCTTGGAGAGAAAGCTTCAAGAAGTTGAGAGAAAAATGAGAGGAAAAGAGGAAACAAGAGGTTCGGCCAAGGGAAATAAAATGAAAGAGAAATTAGGTCAAAAAGTATAAAAGAAATAAAAGATTAATGGAAGAAAGTGCAACCAATCAAAGCTAAACAAAAGTCTGTTAGTGTATGCCTTAAAACCAAGTTAGTTTTTGGGATTTTTATTGCGCTTATTTCGTGTTATACTTATATATGTGGCATTTTCTTTGTCATTTAATACTTATTATCAATATTACTTGTTTATTTGATAAAGTCCATAGAATATTAACTGTGTATAAGAGATTGTAAGAGTTACAATGATGAGACTCTTATTACACATTAAGTTATATTCTTAAATATCCCTAGTCGTAGTATTGATGAGATTGGACATCATTAATATGGGAAGACTAGCACATACTTTGCCTCTACTTAGGGTAAGTAGTAGTTGATCTCGTCGACTATGGTGTGCGACACTTAAGCTGGTATGTGGATGCTTGTTAGAGAACAAGTTCATTGGATTGATCCGCCAAGAGTTGCTATTCATAGTGCTAATGAATTATACTCTTAATGGCAATGCTGTAAGTGATCCTTAGACTTGAGATTACCATGGCATCCTGAGTGTGGATTGCTATGCTTTGACTCTATTGCTCGGTACTCGTAAAAGAGTAGCCCATACGGTAGAGATTGGGTATAGTATGAAGCATGGAAGGATAGTGAGTAATTGATATAGGATTCACCACTCCTTATTATAGGAGAGTATATCCCGGATTGGCCACTTGTTGAAATATAACTTAAAGAATCTTTTGCGCAAAAGTGAAAGTATGACTTGAAAGAGTTTCAAGGTTATACTTTTATGGAAAGTTATATTTCGAGAACAAGAAATCATTAATTAGTCATTTAAAGAGTGTGCACTACACTCTTAGACTAATTGGGATATAGTGTGGTGAAAGGATATTAATTACACGGTAACATTGTCATTGATAGGTGTAGTCTACCATGACTTTCCTATTCACTTGGGTGGTCATGATGCATTGCTAGACGCCACACATGATCTATAAGTGTAAATTAATTAATTAGTGAATTAATGATAAATTAAAGTGTTAATTTATCTGGCTCTTAATTAATTAATTAATGAGTTATAATTTGTACTTATTGCCAACGTGAATGGAACCTAATGGGTCACACACAATAAGAACATGGTCTTTGGGTTAAATTGTTATTAAGATAAGTATATGATACTTATGGGGTTAATTTATGTGATAAATTAACTTAAAGGACTTAATTATAAATATTCTAAGTCTTGATGGAAATTAGTTTCCTAAAAGGAATTAAGAAGCTATTTGGTTTCCTTTTGGAATAGGTTTCCTAAAGGAATAGGATTAGCTTAAGGTAAGCTTCCTAAACCTTCTTGGTTTCCAATTGCTCTTGTTTCCTTAAAGACTAGGATACTACATCTATAAATAAGCCCATGCCTTGACTCTTGATTGATTGATGAAACATAAGATAAAATTTAGAGATAGAAAAATTGAGAGAGGCGTGTTTTCTCCCAAGAAAAACGCTACACCCTCTTTTCCCTAAGGGTTAGGGTTTTGTCTTCCTCCTCTTCTTGTTCTTGTGTTCTTCATGATATTCAAGGGAGCTAGCACACAAAAGGCAAGGCAAGCAAGCCCAAAGGTTCCTAAAGATCATGTTCGTGTGGATACCGTTGGAGGCTCGACACTTGGAGGGCTTTTCATGGTAGATCAACACCTTCATCAAATAGGATCTTGCCCTTTGAAGCATAGAAACCTTCTATGCTTCAGGTATTTGTGCTAAACACCCTTTAATCGTATAGATTAAATCAAAGAGATCCATGGCTAAGGTAATAAATTTTTAAATTTTCCGCTGCGTTACTCCCCTTATTACCTTACAAAGTCATGCTAGGGTTTAGATATTTTGACATAATAGGTACTAGTTGGCTAAATACAATTAGTCCAAATTTTTAATCATCTATTACTTAGTAATTAGTAAGTTTTATAACATAAAATTTTAAAACAAAAGAGAGGAAAGAAGGTTGGGAGGGCTGGCCATAAGGGAAAGAAAAGAGAAGAAAAATAGGCCAAGAAAATGAAAAAGAAATAAAGAAAATAATGGAGAAAAGAATGACCAATTAGGGCAAAACAAGAGTCATGTGAAGTTGTATGCTTTTAATGAAAAGTTGGCTAACTTGGTTAAGTTTGATTGGTGATAATTTTAATCATTTATCTTCTAGTAATTAACAACTTTATGGCACAAAATTGAAGAAAAAATGAAAAGAAATAGAGAAGAGAGAGAGCCAGCCATGAGGAGAGAAAAGGAGAAGAAAATTCGGCCAAGAAGAAAGAAAAGAAAGCAAGAGAATAAGTGAAATTTTTGAGTAAAATTGAGCTAAAATTCAATTGGTCAAAAGACTAGAAAATAGTAGAATAAGTTAGTCACTATTAAACTCTAATATAAACTAATGGTCCAATAAAATTAATCCCAATTAGGTACTTAGATGTCTCACTTAATCATGAAAGAATCTCATTTACTTAACCTAATTAACTCAAATAATCTTTCAACTAATGAATCAAAGATTAATACTAAACCCTAAATAAAAGAAATCTCCTTATAAAATACATTTCAGTTTTCCCTTTCCTTTCTTTTCTCTTTTTTCTTTCTACTAATGGACATAACATGAATTAAATGGGTTTTGATGTGAATTGCTAGGGCATTACATGGGTTCTCTAAGAACAGCTTAATTGGTTGTCTCCAATCTTTCTCTTCTCCCATGCTGAGATTACAAACCCCTAAACCTCCAGCATGATCATGATATGATGGTATGGTTCTTCGAAACACCATGAAACTAGTTGCCAACTTCCCACATTCTAATGTCACCCTAGATGCCATTT
Organism: Mitragyna speciosa; assembly: GCA_024721245.1. Lineage (NCBI taxonomy): Eukaryota > Viridiplantae > Streptophyta > Magnoliopsida > Gentianales > Rubiaceae > Mitragyna > Mitragyna speciosa. The sequence goes on along the minus strand of CM045560.1, from coordinate 13,617,164 downwards.
GGGCCATCTCATTGGCCCTGCGATTATCCTCTCGTGGGATATGGCAAAAGCGCATATCTTGAAGACACTCAACTAATTTGTTAACCACCAACAAATATCATGCCAACGTTTGATTCTTGCATTGATACCCTCCTGAAATTTGATTAATCACCAGCACAAAATCCTCGAACACCTCCACTTTTTTTGCCCTCAGTTCAACTAGCACTTCCAATGCAATAATCAGAGCCTCGTACTCTACCTGGTTATTGGAACAGTAAAATGTTAATTTGAAAGCGTAGTGATACGTTCGTCCATTTGGGGCTTGAATCAGCACTCCAGCTCCTCCCATAGTACTTGTTGATGAACCATCGAACCACATCTTCCATACCTCAGAAATTGCTTTTTCTACCTCCTGTCTGACTTCCTGGCCTAGGCTTACGGTGTGATTGACCACAAAATCTGCCAGCGGTTGCCCTTTGACAGCCACCTGAGACACATGTTGGAACTGATATTCCATCAAGTATAACGCCCATTTTTCAAGTCGACTACTAAGAGTCGGCCGGTTTACCAAATAACGGACAAGATTTATCTTAGAAATTACATGCACTACTACTGGTAACATGTTGTGTCTGAGTCTCTTAACTACAAAATACAAAGATAAACATATCTTTTCCATCGGTCGATACCGGCATTCTACAGCCGTGAGTAACCGGCTTAGATAGTACACAGCTCGTTCCCTTCTTTCCTCATTATCCTGTGCGAGGAGACAACTTATGGTCCCCTCAGCTGCTGAAAGGTACAGCTTTAATGGCTTCCTGCAGTTCGGGAGAACCAACACTGGTGGGTTAACAAGGTAATCTTTAAGTGTATCAAATGCTACCTGATGCTCGTGCTTCCAAACAAACTGTTCATTGTGCTTTAATTTTAATAAGGGTGAGAAAACTTGTACTTTACCAGCCAAATTCATAATGAACCTTGTTAAGAAATTAAGTTTCCCAAGAAACTATTGGAGCTCTTTTTTGTTGCTCAGCGGTTAAGCCCTCCTGATGGCTTTAGATTTATTTTGCTCAATCACAATTCTCTTTTTACGTACCAGGAAGCCAAGAAAAACTCTGGTGGACACGGCAAACGAACACTTTAAAGAATTAAGTTCTAGTTGGTGCAATCGCATCCTTTTGAAACATAACTCTCTGGTGGATCAAATGCTCCCTGAAGCTAGATGACGTCACGATTATATCATCAACATATATTTCCATGAACTGACTGAAACAATCATGAAACATGTAATTCATTGCCCGCTGGTATGTTGTCTTGACGTTCTTTAATCTGAAAGGCATGATCTTCCACTGATAGATACGTATTGAACCAAGGACATCGAAATGCCGTCTTCGGGACATCCTACATCGCAATGAAAATTTGATTATATCCTGCATTGCCATCCATGAACGTCATCATCTCGTTGCATGCTGACGCATCTATCAATACAGTTGGCGACTGGCATTCGATATTCATCTTTTGGGGAAGCCAAATTCAAATTCCTAAAGTCTGTGCATACTCTAATCTTGCCATTCTTTTTCATTACAGGCACAACATTAGAGATCCATTCAGCATACACAGCTACTTCGATGAAATCTACCAGCAGCAACCTTTCGATTTCATCTTTAACTTTGGAAATGACTTGTTCCGAAAAGTGCTTAGGTGGCTGCCTGTATGGTCAATATCCTAGCCTCAATAGGATACGGTGTTCAACTATCTGGCAGCTTAATCCAAGCATTTTGGAATATTCCTAGGCAAAACAGTCTTTAAACTCCCTTAGAACACCCAATAACTGGTCTTGCTGTGGCGGAGTCAAACGCCCACTTATATATGTGGGCCTCAGTTGTATAGGAGTCCCAAGGTTTACTTCTATGATTGGGTCTCTAGTCTCAACTCTAATGTCATCCATCCTTGCCAGAGCAATCAACAGTTCAGCTAAACTGGCGAGTTGAAGCGTCTTTGGTACATCATCTTCAGTAACCACATCTGCCTATTCAGTCACCCTGTTTTCCTCCACCGAAAGTGACTAGCCTTGTACATACTATGTTATTCGTTGTAGCAACTGATGGCAGCTTTCTTCCTTCTCTTGTGATCGGCCGATTAGTAGATCTACCTCGGCCACACTACCAGGTTCGACCTTAGGCCATTCATTAATATTACACAGCCTGCCTATCTTGTTGCAAGAAACTAGGGTGAAAATATCCATAGTGTTCAGCTCCTTAGCCTCATTTCCTCCTTTGATCAACCTGGCTCGGCCGAAAAAGGTTGGAACAATATTGTCACAATAATGCACAACCTCTGCCACATTCATCTTGGTAGCAAAAGGCTTGGCATCTGCACAAACCACAGCATCACCGCCATTCCATATGAAAAGAGTTTGGTACAAAGAGGATGGGATGCATTTTGACGAGTGAATCCAATCCCTCCCAAGTAGAGCATTATATGTTAATGATGTATCCACAACAAAGAATGAGGTAATAATTGTACTTCGACCCACCGTTACTTCCAACGGCAAGATTCCCCAAATATCAATAGTTCTATTGGTGAAATTGATGACAGTGACCCTATAGGAATCAAGTCATCACTCATCTTGTCAATCTTTCTCAACATAAAAACCGGTAAGATATCCACTGTGGTTCGATTTTTTACGAGGAACTCATGCCACTGGTATGCCTTCAATGTGCGCTTGAATAAAAAGTGGATGCAAGTGACGACTCATTGCATTGTCTGGTTTAGTTATCACAATCTCATCTGGGCCTCTTAGTCTTTTTACAACATGGATCTCGCCTTGAGCTGGCTGTGGCGCAGTACTGAGTCAGCCAGTTCTATTTCCATAACGCCCTGTTCCTGATCCTCGTTAGTTACGGGCCCAAACTCTAATTGTTTTCCCTCTTGTGGCAGAAACAATGCAGGCAACAATATAACCATATTGACCTCCATAGACAGCAGGCAGTTTCGCAGGCAGCTTCACAAGCAGCTTCCTCCCTTTTAGCTTCCATCTCTTTCTTCCATAGGCCTTCTGCCTTAGTCAACTGCTATGCCACATTGTTGCATCTTTGCCGGCGTCGCTTCTGCATTCTTGTCATCTGGCGTGGATCAGCATGATCTGGGAACTTTAGGTGTTTAGCTACTTACAAATGAGTGGAATTAACAGGCATTGGCATCACCGCTCTCGCTCGATGATCTTGGCTAATTGATTCTTTGTCTCCCAAATCAATTTTTCGTCTTATGATAGGCTCGCTAGTTGGGGTCAGCACTAGTCCCTCAACAAAAGGCGTGCTTCGCTCCTCGATCCTCTTAACACTTCATTTGGGCAGTGACTACCTCTGCCTTTGTTCATCTAGAATTGAGGCAACCGATTGTTGTTTCGCCTCTGCTACAGGGAAACCAGTTCCTGCCTGTTTTGATGCACCCATATTTGAGATTCCCCATCCACCATTGTGGTCATCTCTTCTGCTTGAAAAGGTCTGCAACTCCCACCAAGCACGACTTCATTCTTGCACTCATTGATTTTTGCCAATAATCGATCAATATGACATATCCGGTGGACACAGCTTTCACATCTTTGCACTTCAGAGCACTTATTGATCAATCGTGAAGTCACCATCTGTTCGAGTTCTATACCGGCATTAGAAACTCTGCCAATATTAATCATGTTCACATCTGCCATATAATGGAATGGGATCTTCTCTATCTCCATTAGCAGCTTTGGTTGTTCAATAAACTTGAACACCTCTTTTTCGATAGACCACTGGACGTAATTCCTAAACACTAAGAGATCCATGATACTTACAAAACTCTTTTCCAAACAATTCCTTTGCCTTCGGATGATGACTTTCTTTCAGATATTTCACTCGACCATCCTATTGTAAGTAGTCAAATATCTCTTCCAACTTTGAGACATCAAAGCTATACTTCCTTGGAGGTTCCGGTGCTCTTTTCTTATTTTTTGGAAAAGCTGTAGTCAATAACGGCTGATGTGTCGGAGGAGGGATCAACGCCTGGCACGTAAACGCCCTATCACTCATTGTTTCTGCCGCATCGACCTCCTGAGTCTTGATACCATCGGGCTCTCCACTACGTACCATCGAGATGCTGTAATTAGGGCCTCTCATTACTAGACCTCACAATTCTCCTCTTGTGACCTCCACCTCACGCTCTTGTATACACTCGTATCACTGGACCCTTCCAATAAGCTCAGTAAAATCGTGAAATTTCTTCCCTTCAAAATGCTTAATCGCCTCAAAATTTCTCATCCCTATCATGGCTGCATTGACAAACTCTTCTTCAGGGACCCAAGAATTTCATCTCATCCGGGCGGCCTTAAAACGCTCTAGGAACTTGTTGGTTATTTCACCGACCTTTTGTATTATGCGGGTGACATCGGTGAATCTCAACTCAAGAAGAAGTGAGTGAAACTGTTGATGAAAAATCTCCTCCATTTGTTCCCACTCTTCAACTGTATTCGGCGAAAAATAGGTGTACCATTCAAAGGCCGCCCTCGTGAGAGAATGAGGAAGAAACGAAGCTTTAAAAAGTCATTATAGGCTGCCTCACTACACTAGATGACAAAACTCCTGATGTACTCGATCATGGATTGACAATCTTCCCCCGAGAACTTAGTGAACTCGGGGAACTTAAATTCACGAGGGAAAGCATATGTATGGTCAATTCAATCAAGATAAGGCTTCCTATAAGATGGCCACTCATGCCTTTTGCCTAGGTCCTACATGACATTACTCATCAATTGTCGAAAGTCTGCTTGTGTCATCCCCATACCATCATAAGTTCTAAAGGATCCCCTCCTGTTGTTATTGTAAAAAAATCCTAGTCTATCCGTAATGGCACGCGTTGTGCAGGGATCGCATCTTGACCATCAAAAGGATAAGCATTCCCCTCGATAGGGCAAGCATTTGAACGTCTGCCCTTGGAATAATCTCTGCCTCCCGACGGCCAATGATTGTTCACAGGCTGACTCGAACTTCCCCAACTTCAGCTCTCAACGTAGGCAGGACGTAAGTTGCATGTCCTTGCCTTGGCTTTAAGGTCGAAAACTGAACTGAACACATTTGTTCAGACCCCTTTGGCCTTTCGCCAGTAATCAGACCTAAAGAAATTTCTTTGCCAGAATCTCCATTAAACGTCCCTTGCATATGGTGTCCCCCTGAGGACCCCCGCAAGGAAATCCCTTTAAGAATCTTGATCACATCGGGTCCTGACAAGTTCTTTTCCAAACGACCAAATACTGGGTCATCTATTTTAGATGATTCTCTAGACACAGCTTTTCCTTTCCAAGCTTCGTTGGACCGTGGCTCTGCTTGCTGATCCTGTAGCGTCACTAAAAGGTTTGCTTTTGCTTTAAGGCCACCTTCAGCCTCAACGAGTGGCTGAACTTATGATTGGGTGGAGACTAACGGGATTTGCCCCCCGTGTGCGTTGCGACTGATATTGACAACTTGAAATCTATGTTTAGCAATTTGTGTGCACATTAAACTTCGATCCCACCTTGTCGATAGCGAGTCCCATCACTCTAGCTTCTCGCTCGAAATTCCGCAAGTCCTTGGCCATCTTCTACATAGTCCCTTTCACCAAATTGTTTTGGGATGGCATCCCATTTACGAGGTCCTCCTGAACGTTTATCAACCTACGCATTAACTTGTCCAGCATTTCAGCTATGAGATTACTTTGCCCAGATCTCGTCGGAGTCACGAGTTGTGCCGACGCACCAGGCATTGCCTGGCCGGAAAGTCCCCCCGTCTTTGCGTGTTCACCCTTGGGCATGGGCGGAGTAATTTCTTCAAAATTGAAGGTCCTGCCCCTGACTTATTCTTTGTCTTTTGCCATACAAAAACCTCTAGTATTTTCTGCTGCAACAACTTAAGGTCCCAAAAAGTTGTTTGCGCACAAAATATGCAGCAAAGCAATCCCTATGGTCGATTGGCCTGATTGTTGTGTTTGTAGGCGTGCCACTCGACTGACACTGAGAACGTGATGTGTGTTGGATAGAAAGAGTTGAAATAATGTGCCAATCAATCCTGACTTCTTGGTCGATTGCTGTTCAACCCACCTTGGACATCTCTAATGACTTAAACCTTACTCTACGAGTTGTTATGAATGGCTAAAGACTACAATCTAATTATTCTGACAAGAAAACACAAGGCATGGAAATTGAAAAATGCATTGAAAGAAAATATGTACATCATTTGAATATTGAAACTGCATAACTACATTGGGATTCCTAATGAAAGTTGAACGATCCTAATGCGAAGAAAGTTGAAAACATAAGCAAACTAAAAACTGGAAGACTAATCTACGAAACTAAAGGGAAATCTGGAACTAAAGAGGAAATTTTTAGAGTGCGAATGTATTTCTAAGCATTTCTTCTCGTGTCGTACTTCAACACACCTTGGACTATTTATAAGCAGAATTTTTCTCCAAAATGGCAGTTGATTGGAGCCTCATCGTCATGTTCAGCCATTTTCCCATGTTTGCTGGCCCACTTAGTCATTCTCACTCTACATGAGTAACCTCTCTCGTTATGGGCCAACCCCAATCGTAGAGTACAAAAAGCCTTTTAACCATTTTTGACCAGGTCAAGCTTTAGAATTCCACTTTTGACATTTCCTGGTCAATTGGAGGTCGATTGCATTATTTCCCAACACTATGAAAAACTGATAATAAGTAAACATTCAATAATAATAGGGCAAAGATCTAAAGGACAACAATGATGAACACTGAAGATAGTACAAGATCAAGAATCTTTAGGAACTTTTGCCAACCACTCTATCTATGACTAGGCACACTGAATTGTTGAAGAAAGACAGACTCTCAAAGTGAACTGGCAATGTAGAAGCCAGAGGCAGAAGTCCAAAACTTACACATGGTAGAATAAATAACAAGGCTGATGAACAGCTAGTAGAAATCCTCACTGAAGTTCTTATTGTTAGTGTATGCCCTAAAACCAAATTGGTTTTTGGGATTTTTATATTACACTTATTTCGTGTTATACTTATATATGTGGCATTTTCTTTGTCATTTAATACTTGTTATTAATCTTACTTGTTTATTTGATAAAGTCCATAGAATATTAACTGTGTATAAGAGATTGTAAGAGTTACAATGATGAGACTCTTATTACACATAAAGTTATATTCTTAAATATCTCTAGTCGTAGTATTAATGAGATTGCACATCATTAATATGGGAAGACTAGCACATACTTTGCCTCTACTTATGGTAAGTAGTAGTTGATCTCGTCAACTATGGTGTGTGACACCTAAGTCGGTATGTGGATGCTTGTTAGAGAACAAGTTCATTGGATTGATCAGCCAAGAGTTACTATTTATAGTGCTAATGAATTGTACTCTTAATGGCAATGGTGTAAGTGATCCTTAGACTTGAGATTATCATGGTATCTTGAGTTTGGATTGCTATGCTTTGACTCTATTGCTTGGTGCTCGTAAAAGAGTAGCTCATACGGTAGAGATTGGGTATAGTATGAAGCATGGAAGGATAGTGAGTAATTGATATAGGATTCACCACTCCTTATTATAGGAGAGTATATCTTGGAGTGGGCACTGGTTGAAATATGACTTAAAGAATCTTTTGCGTAAAAGTGAAAGTATGACTTGAAAGAGTTGCAAGGTTATACTTTTATGGAAAGTTATATTTCGGGAACAAGAAATCATTAATTAGTCATTTAAAGAGTGTGCACTACACTCTTAGACTAATTGGGATATAGTGTGGTGAAAGGATATTAATTACACGGTAACATTGTCATTGATAGGTGTAACCTACCATATGACTTTCCTATTCACTTGGGTGGTCATGATGTATTGCTAGACGCCACTCGTGATCTATAAGTGCAAATTAATTAATTAGTAAATTAATGATAAATTAAAGTGTTAATTTATCTAGCTCTTAATTAATTAATTAATGAGTTATAATTTGTACTTATTGCCAACGTAAATGGAACCTAATGGGTCACACACAATAAGAACATGGTCTTTGGGTTAAATTGTTAGTAATATAAGTATATGATACTTGTGGGGTTAATTTATGTGATAAATTAACTTAAAGGACTTATTTATAAATATTCTAAGTCTTGATGGAAATTAGTTTCCTAAAAGGAATTAAGAAGCTATTTGGTTTCCTTTTGGAATAGGTTTGCTAAAGGAATAGGATTAGCTTAAGGTAAGCTTCCTAAATCTTCTTGGTTTCCAATTGCTCTTGTTTCCTTAAAGACTAGGATACTACATCTATAAATAAGTCCATGCCTTGACTCTTGTGAGATTGATGAAACACAACACAAAATCTAGAGAGAGAAAATTTGAGAGCATGAGAGGCATTTCTCTTCCCAAGAAAAATGCCACCTCTCTTCTTTCTAATAGTTAGGGTTTTTTCTTCTTCTTGTGTTCTTCATGAATCATTCAAGGGAGCTAGCACTCAAAAGGCAAGGAAAGCAAGCCCAAAGGTTCCTAAAGATCGTGTTCGTGTGGATATTGTTGGAGGCTCTACACTTGGAGGGTTTTTCATGGTAGATCAACACCTTCATTGGATAGGTTCTTACCCTTTGAAGCATAGAAACCTTCTATGCTTGAGGTATTTTTGCTAAATACCCTTTAATTGTATAGATTACATCAAAGAGATCCATAGCTAAGGTAATAAATTTTTAAATTTTTCGCTGCGTTACTCCCCTTATTACCTTACACTTATCTAAAGGCAAAATTGGAAAGAGGCCCATCATCCAAAGACCTAAATGGAAAAAGATCTAGAAATAGAGAAAATGATGACGAACATCCCAAGGAGAACCATAGCACCAGACAAAGTTGGCCGCAAGGATGCCTAGAATATGCTGGAAGAAAACTAGCCTAGCAAGTCATCAACATTGGAGAATCATCTAGAGGATATAGGTGTAGTGCCCTAAAGAGATATGCTAAGCAAATGAACTACTGGACAATAGGATGTATAAGATTATGATGATATAATATTCACCTCCCAAGACCTTGAACGAATCATCTTGCCAGATAAAGATCACTCGTAGTGACATTACCAATTGCTAATTGTGTGGTGAAGAGAGTGATGAAGCACAACGGAATTTTAGAAGGAATCCTCTTATATGAGGTAATTTGAGCAATGAAACTAAGAGAGAAGCTTGTTAAATTAGGAGAATTAACCATTAAGGATGATAACTCTCCTTGCATTGTTTGGCTATAAGCCTAGGGGTGAAAATATAAAAGTGGACTTCCCAGATGCAAATGTACAATCCTATAACAACGCCATCATTGAACAACCAACCATTAATGCACTAACTAATAAGTGCAGAATCGGAGTAATATTTAGGTAGTAATTTGGTCTATTGGGCGTAGGTTTCAAGTAGGATAGGTGTGTTTTTACTTAGTTTTTCTTGTGTTTGAGTTGTAAATTGATACTCACGTTCTTCTAAATTTTCTTGTGTAATTGCAAGTTTTTAAGCATTTTGTTACCAAAGGAGTTTAGGTGCTAAGAGTTATGGTGAAGAATTGCAAGCACTTGGAGGATCATGATGTGCAGACTCAAAGAAAAGAAGAAGGCTAAAAGAAATTTCTCAGTTAGTGAAGAAACAGTATCCGCAGGTCTTCCTGTTTGCAGATACCTACATGCATGCGACCCTTACCAGCTTCGAGAAAGGAAGTAACCACAACAATAACTGTCCTTCGTTATAGTCGCGGGAAGGCCAAATCTTCTAGTTTGCTGTAGATGTGAGTGAGAATAGTGAGCAAGAATCTATCTTTTGGGAGTCTTCTACTGCTACGAAACAACTACTTTCCTTAGAAAGACTTTAGGGCTTGAAAAGTCTTTAATCTAGAAGATAGACATAGTTTTAGTTTGAGTTTTTGCATAGAAAATGCCACACGGCAAGTTGTAGTTCAATATCAATACCTAATCATAACAAGAACACTTGTCCAGTTGAAATTGAAGAAAAATTATTATAGAAATTTAGGTACATGGACCCAATTAATTTTAAACAAAAGAGATACATTGATAGAAGTATCACTTTCCAATGTATATTCCTATATCCAGGCAACATCCAAGCTAAACAAAAACCAAAGTGTCACAGCTAGAATACCAAAAATACAAAACATTGTTGTAGTTTAAAGTTGTATAACAACATCAAAAGCATAACCTCCTAACAAATCTAATGTCTCCAAAAAGTGCCAAAAATATTCTGCTCCAATACTTGATGCAACAATTCATCTGCACCAAAGAAAAAGAAGTAACAATAAGAAAAACACTTTTCAATCAGAGAAGTCGTCATCATTAGAGGTCATGACAATAGTTTGAAGTGTAATAAGGAAAATGTACCAATCAAAGAAAAGAATTTGTTCCAACTCCTGAACAAACATCTATATGCACCTGTATTTCTAGTCGAAACTCACTTTTGTGCTCTTCGATTATTTGAAAGATGATTTACAAATACTAACTCATTAGTTAGACAGAAGTGCAACAAATAATAAATAAATAAGTAAAATTGCAGCATAAAACATGGAATTTCAATACTACTAGACTAGGTAATTAGGTCAAACATTATTCATGTTTGTCAAACAAATGGGAATTGTAGTCATTGAGGGAAAAGATGTTGCCAAAATTATGTTCATATCAAGCCACATTATGCCTAGATTGCATATATAAACTTAAGTCACTACACATGCTTTGGCCAAGCAAATGAATGAATGCAATGCTATACCATTACCACAATATACCTCCCTGGACAATGGGTTGTGACCTATAATATGACCACCACCCTTCTAATCACCACCTAAGCAATAGGCCTTGATCCTATAACATAATATAAATCTGGAAGTAATAATTCCAGAGTGCTGCCTGTATATAGTGCATGTAAGATAGTGGGGTTATTTAAATTTAATGGAACGTCCTGAAGTATTCACACACTCTCCAACATGGGGTCATACCATATCAGTTCTTTCAATCTCCAACACTGTGTATGTAACTTACACAACAAGCTTTGTTCAACATACAATTATAAAACAAGAAAGGACCACCAACTAATCAATAAAAAGTCACAATTCCAAATTTACTAAAAGGAATATCATCCTTTCCTATTTCTTCTAGTAATATTCATGGGGAAAAACAAATACAAAATTGGGGGATTGAGAGCAACTCATTTAATGGCCAAAGGTCATGAGAAACTTGAAAAGAATGGCAACAAAGAAAACTAAAGCAGCAAAACTCATTTAGAGAGATCGAAATCACCGTATTGTTATTCAACTTGATTCTTCCACCAAAGGGAGCTTGAATTCGCAGACGAAGCTTAATTCCTCCATATTCATCACCATTCTATTTGACCAATTCATTGACTCATAGTTCCATGCCCAAAACATTTAAAATTGAATCACACCCAGAAAGGGGGAGGAGCTGAATTCTTTTTCTGCATGTACTAAATACCTACTACCACTAAATTGCTACATATACACAAGTACATATGCTGAAACTAAGAATTAACTACACACAGTACTACATACCTTCCTAAATAATGATATTAGAATCAACCAAGAATAACATCTAATACCAAACCTGAACATTTTTTAAATATAGCTCTACTGCACTAGTGCTGCTTGCTCTCCTACTAATACTACTAATATTAAATAGTCTACTATTGGAAATAGTACCATCATCTCAAGCTAATAGTCTATTACCTTCATGAACTTCCATTTTAATTGATTAAATGTTCAGTTAGCAACTCATAACTTCCTCAAAGAATGGAAAGATGTTAGTAATCTACCCTAAAAAGAAAAAAAAGTGACAGTCACATAGCTGCTTACCATGGCAATGTGAAGTTAGAAGCATTGCCTCCTACAGATAAGAAGTCCATGAACATTTTACGCATTTCTTCACGCATTTGTTGCTGCATTTGGACTTTTGCAGCTTCTAGCTTCTCTTCATGAGTTTGGACTAATGATTCTATTGATTGAGCGAGCATGTTGCAGCTCTGATTCAGCCCTTTCAAGTTGGTTGCGAAGCTCAACTTCGCGGTCCTGAGCACACTTCAACTTGACAAGATTTAGATGCCTCCATCCGTACCCATACCTGTTACATAACCTGGTCGTTTGGCTAGCATATCACTCATAATTTCATCATTCTAGATTCTCTTCAATTACATCTTCCATTGGCTGTTGTGATTGGATCTAAGCGTTCCTTCATTTTGCACTATCATAATTGGAAAAAATCAGAAATAATGGCAAATGTAAGACTGAAGTGTCCAAAATTATTTGACTGCATTTGTCCAAAAATTTTGTAGCCTAAATGGGGTATTTACCAAACAAAATTATCTCAAGTGAAATAATCACAACCACTCATGTACAACAAATAAGATTTAACCCACTAAACTGATACTTCTAACTCATGCAATATTAACTTCTATAACAATCTAGAATCAACTTAACTTCTCTAAATATCTAGAATAAGCTTAACTTCTCTAAAAACAAAAACTTGTGCAATACAACTGATCACAAAATATCAACTTTCCTATAATGAATTTGATGAAGTTTACTTACATATGTCTGCTTGGCCTTATCATTGAGAAATTCTCCATCCTTTGTAGTTGCGCGCATATTTCCAATTTCAATCTTACTTTTGTTCTCCTGCAAAAAAAGGATGAATATAGAGAATCATTAGTGGTTATTAAACAATAATGTACTTCATTATATACATATTTACAAGTACTAAATTTCTGTTTATGCAAACTCTTATTACCAGTACTGATCATAACATTCAATAAGTGTCATAGATCTACAATGTATGGCCATATTGGTAGCAGAGCTCAATTCTTTGAATTAATAACTGAATTGCTTTTGCATTTACAACATTAGACTCACAACAATTAGTGATCCAACTGGATCTAAATGTATAATGTAAAGGAAATTTTAGATATAACCTTGAATTTTTCATTCTCAAACCAATCACACAACTCATGCCACACTTCTATTTTCACTTCAAGTCAGTGAATCTTTTCTCGTGGTTCCTCCCATCCTCTAATCTTTTCTTATAGATCCCATGCAATGTGCTCCTCCATTGTCTGTAGTGGTTGGCAAACTTATCCATAATGATCTTCCTTACACGAGGAGTCGTTGCATCAGCAATTTCTAACCAGCTCTAGATATCCAAACAGCAAAACAATGTTAGTGATTACATGAAAAGTTAGTACAAAACATTAGAACATGAAGGAAGTTATGTTATGCTTACATCCAATCGCTTGATATACACAACTTTTTGCTTGTATGGAATATCTTTCTAGTAGTTTACCCCAACAAGAAGTGCATGAGTTTTAACAACATATCCGATTGCTCTAGTAAAGTCACCACCATTTTCTTGTGGGTACCTTCTTCCCTTTAGGATAAACAATTGGCAATTTTCTTCCTAGCTGAAATGTAATCAGATTTATGGTCAATACCCGATTTCAAAGAAAATAAAACAGTGAGCAATTAAGTTTAGTTAACGACCTTCTTAATTTTAGCATCCTAGCCATTTGCACCTACTTGGTCCCTGACCATTTCTTGGAACATTTAGGGCTGCCATGTTTTAAAAAAGATTAACAAGTGAAAAAAAATGTTAAATATGAATATATATGGATATACCTTCATCTGTCATTCGGATCTGTTGCTCATGAACACTTGTTGCTGATATAGTGGCTAAAGCATGTGTAGTACCAATAGCTGCATTTCCTATACTTTGGTTGGAATTTCCAGTTATGTTATCTGATCCACAATCATGCCTTGTTGTTGATGTAGTTGCTGAACCTTGTGCAGGACCAATAGTTGCATTTTCTGTCAGTTGGTTTGGATTTCGAGCTATGCTATCCGATCCAGGATGATGATGAGATCGCGCGTACGGAAGACTACCAAGACCCTTGGATTTTAGGCTTACTACTCGTTGAACTCAAGACCCCTTGGATGGATCTTCCAAGAACCCTTGAAGTGGAGTAGGTTGCTCGAACTTTTCCCCTTGAAGATGCCCTCGATCCTAGAAAAATCAAGATGAACCAAATTGAGCGCGTTCAATCGTTCAAACCTAATTCTCTAAAGATATTGAACAAAACCGAAAGGAAACTCTAAGCGAGATTGGATGGTCACTACAAGCAAAGCTTGATAAGACCTATGGCGGTTCTCAATCACCAAAGAACTAAGAAAATTCTGGAGAGAATTTCACTCAAAATATCATAAACGTTCTGTCTCATGTTGTTCCCAAGAAACCCTTATATAGGGCGGCACAAAAAACATAACCAAGAAAGTACTTTACCCTAGTTGTAACCTAATATTTGACTATTAAAGATTACAACTCTAAAAATTGCATAAAACAACTAAAACAAACTTTCTAATGGTACCCGCGGCACCTATCCGAGGCGCAGGTACAGGGCGCGGGTTCGGTCAGAAAGTTTGGCATTCCAAGCACTTCACGAATGAGCCTTGTGATGGTACCCGCGGCACCTATACGCGGCGCGGGTTCATGGCGCGGGTTCGATCAGAAGGTTTGGCACTTCATTCCCATGCTTGAATCATCCTTCCTTCCTTGGTCAACCCATAAGCAAAGTACACTACGTGACAAAGGATCCATGTTGGTCGCCTTGCATACATTATCCAGCGTGTCCACAATGAGACCATGCAAAGCATCCTTCATTTTCCTAGCTCTTGACCTAGTCATATGACCATCCAAGTCTTGAAGTACATCCTCAGTCACCTTGGAAGCTTGCTGACCTTGGGACCTATCAGATGACGTCTTGATATACCAGGACCCATCTACATGAGAAATACAATTGAACTCCAAAGGTAAATCCTTCAAAGACAAATTTAATATAATGACAAAATATATGACGTGAAAACATATAAAGGTGGATGTTTGCAACAAAATGCATTGCAAATGAGTAAAAAGTAAACCTTTATCTGTCTTAGACTGTATTGTACAACAAAAAAAACTACTATTATGCTATATGTTCATGTCATCTTCATCATTATTGGGATCATTTGAACAATCTTCTTCTCGTTCACTTGAAGTGAAATAATATCCAGCTCCTCATTATAATAAACAATGAATTCTTCTTGGTTTGGTTGTTGTATTGCAGCCTTATTAAACCTTAGTGAAGGACTTTCAGAGACAATTTCTTTAGCCATGTCTCCTAGTATCCGCTTGGCTTAACTATGGATACTATAGGCAAGTGTACTTATCGTTCCATAGTATAGCGCATAAGGAGTACCTAGTGTTGTATCCACTGGGACTCAACAAGTACTAGTAATTACCCGCAATCTATTATCCAGTCTAATTAATACGATAGGTCGAAACAATAACAAACTAGTCAAAGTAAATTAATGAATGAGAATGCCAACAAATCAAACATGATAATTGAGAAGGAAAAGAATGCAGTAATTTCTAACGCAAGACTTAGAAGTGGGATTCTCCTAACCTCGACTATTAGCTTTTAATTCGTGTCTAATGGATTACCCAGTCTCAATTGACCCTCTAATCCCTTTATTTAAGTTGTAATCTTTCTCAAGCTTACAACTTCTATTCCTAGGTTAATTGAATGGAATCTCTTCCCAACTCAAAACCCCTAAATGATTTTATCTCACGAATGGATTTTATCTCACGAATGGATTCACATCCAATTAGGAGAACTTATGGAATCTATTTCTAGCAATTCATACAAGTTTTTTACTTGAGATTTGCTCTTAATTAATTTAGTGATTTCTCAATTACCCAACCAATATAACTGTCAAGATTGAATTCGTGCACAAAAACTAAATCCAATTTATCAATAAACTCACAAGCAAATCAATTAAAGATAAGATTTTTTCCATTAAGCAACGAATCAAAACATCATAAACAAAGGTTAGGGCTCAATCCTTCTAAGTCTTATACAAATCTACTCCATAATCAAAGGAGAAAGCTCAATAAGCATCAAAGAAAGCATAGAAAAACTCATTCTCATGTAGTGTTTCTTCACTCTTCTTTGTTGCAGAAATTCCCCCTTGTTGTTGCATTTCTTCTTCTCTCTTCAATTCTTGAGTTTTCTTCTCTGTCGTTCCTCGTCCGTTCTTCCTTGTTTTTGCCCTAGAAGAGCCCTTTTTATTCTCTAGTTTTGTTCTCCTTGATTGTGAGTTTAGGTTATATCAAAATATAGCAATAAATCCACTTAAAATCACACAAACAAGTAATAAAATTTATAACCTAATACTCGTTCCGCAAGTGCATGGGTCAATTGTAGATCTGACGAGTATTAGGGTCGATCCCACGAGGAAACGTGAACTAGCAACTACCAAAGCTATTAACTTGCTTTATTATCTAAACAATCAAACTTGAAGGTGGTGAAACATGGTAGGAAAATCAATTTCAAGTAAAAAATAATGAAGAAACTAGTTAAACAAAGTTGACTAGGCTTAAGAATCCACTAAATATGTGAGGTTACCTTATGGCCATGGTGACTTTATTCATGTTAGGATTCAATTCCAATTTTACTCCAAACTAGATCTCTCTATGAATGGAAGACTACTAATACATGAGCTTTCCTACTTTCGTGGTAAAGTCTAGCATGCATTAGTTCATTTAACTCATGAATTGTGGCTTCAAACCTTAATCCACCTATATGAATCACTACTCTCGTGAGATTCAACATAAGTTCCATTTACTCTTTCCATTTTTAAGTGAAAATCTCTTTGTCAAATAACAACTAGATGACTTGAAGTTGGTAGCTAATCAACAACAAGTGTTAAGACCAAGTAAATGAATAAACAAGAATAAATAGGCCATAAACCAATTCAAATCATATTAGAGCTTCATCCTAAACCTAGTGGAAATCAACTTAGTTCAACATAGTTGAAATAAACTTGAGCACATAAATAAAAGTAAACAAACATACATGAATGAAACTAAAAGGAATAAGGCTTGAGTTGCTCATTTGGTGGATGAACTTGGTTCCAAAACTTGTCCTTGCATTTCATCAAACATGTTGAATACAAAGTAGTTCCTTTAAAGTCTTGTTACAAGAATATGATTTTGCCTACTACAAAACTAAGAAAGAAAATCTACTCTAAGTATTTACAAAGAGTGCTCCTCCTACCAAGCTATAGTTCTAGCTTTCTCATGCATCAAACTAAGCATAGAACTAAACATCTCTTTCATGAATACAAAGGCATATATTTATAGAATAAACCCTAGCTCAAATCCTTGTCCAAGTTGGAGACATCATGATGAAAATTGATTCCTTTGGCCTCCAAAGTCTTCCTTGAGCTTTGTGTTATCTTCTAGGGCATCCGAAAATGCAGCTGGACATTTGAAATTATCTGTTAAAGTTGTGTGAACTAGGCTGCAAGTTGAAGAGAGCTGAAATCTGCAAGTTGGTGCCGATACGCAGATGTGATACGCTGAGTAGTGACCCGCGTATCGTGGTCCGCGTATCACTCTCTTTTATTATTTTGCCCTTTTTAATTTTTGGTTATTCCTACCATGCCGTTGAGACCTTTTTCCACCGTTTGAACCATAATTTTCTTGGTAGGATCTGATGAAGAAAAATTACTTCAGAAATTCCAAGCTTAATTGATAAAATTGGTACAACTTGAATCAACTTTGAATTTGATATTCTTTGAACTTCAATTGATCCAAATTGTGTTTAATCATCATTTTCCTGTATAATCAAATAAACTTAGGCATTAATTTGCTCCAAATAATATTTTTGCCTCAAAACCCTAATTTCTGGACCAAAAATCCTAATTTTGGAGCAAACCTTGATTTAATGGTAAATAATGAAATTGAGCCATTCTAATATCAAAATTACTAAAAACATACTAAAAAAATGCTTAAAACATATATAAAATATTATACAAAAATAGGTAAATTTATTACTTGTCACTCCCCAAAACTTGGGTTGGTTCCCCCCAAATTTCCTTGAAAATAGACTGATATCGCAGTATTACAGCACTCATCTGTAGCCTCATCCACAGCGCAGCCGACCGATGCCGAGGATGAGTATCAACCTGCATCAGGGGTCAGAACTACAACTAATCGTGGCACGGATGGAGGCGCAGGATGGGAGAAGAACTTAAATTTTCTTTAGACTTCATTTTGCACCTGTTGGGTCTCTTCCCCATCTCAGCATACACTTAACCATACTTTGGCATTTGGCAATAAAAGGTGAAAAAACCTATAAATGCACAGGAAACAAGCCAAATGAGTAGCTCTTATGTAAAATTCACTCAAGAGTCCAAAAAGAAAAACCATAATTAACAAGTAAAACTTGTAAAAAAAAACCACATAAATCCTAGCCTAAACACACCAAAAAACCTAGTCACTTTGACCATTATCAACTCCCTCACACTTAAGCCATTGCTTGTCCTCAAGCAATAGAACTCTAATGATCAAATAATGGTTCAAAACAAGGGGAACCATACGTGCAAACTTTACAGCCAAGAGAAATATTCTGTATACAGTTACTCTTACTTCTATTACTCATCATAATAGGAAAAACAAAGGTAAGTATACGTCAACCTTGTCAATATGAATTCATTCCCTTCATACTTGATCCTCTTAAGTAATCAACGTCCACAGTTTATGAATAAACCTATATACCCATGATTAGTTCAATGTGAATCAACAAGGGGACTCTTCTCTTTCTTTACTCCTTTTCTCTCTCTCTCTCTCTTTTAAAAGATAGCTTAGCCTTTCTTTGAGACATGAAGTTATCTTTTGACGCAAAGAATGACATTGGTGATGAAGATCTCCGGTTACTCAACACTTCGTACGCTCAAGCTACTATGCTTACTCATAATTTTAGTAGCCCTTTGACGCGAAAGTCGACATTGGTAAATGAAGACTCCCGGTTACTCAGTACTAAAACTAGTGGAATAGATCTTGAGCTATATTGCTATTTGGTTACTATTTATTTATTATTATTTTTCATTGTCCCTTCTTCTTCTATTATACTAGTCATGAGGTATACCTCACTTCACTTACTATATCCATTAACTACTCAACTGGATTAAATAATCTATAGGAACTTCTTCAAGTCTTAAAATTGCAGCATAATTAACTCTATTGTGCCTACTATACTTTCACTAAGGTATGAGTTCTTATACACATACTAATTTCTCCTTAAGTATAGCATGCATTGGTTCCATTGGTGCAGGAAAACTAACTCTAATTAACTAAGATAACATAACTCCTTTAAAAAAAACTCAAAAGATAAGATATATGAAATACCAAAAGTTGAATGATTATTGTGCCTAAAAAAAATTTTGACGGAGTTTTTCCCTTTTTAGGGTCAACCTCCTGTCCACAAAAGTCCAAACCAACCAGCACAAAATTCAAAATCATCACACAAGTAAACAACCAATCTATCTACTACACTCCCCCCCCCCCACACTTAAATCACACAGTGTCCTCAATATGAGAAAAGGAGTGAAAGGAAATAAAAAATAAGGTAAAAATCAACAGTTACTCCTGTTGGTAGACGTGGCCACTGGGTATGTGATTGGAAGAAGAGTGTAAAGCCACGAGTTCTACAAACTACTGCAATCACAACTGCAATCACATAAACAGAAGAAACAAAAGAGCTACATTATCCCAGTAATTAGTACAAGCCAAAAGTGAGTAAACAAAGAAAACAAAAGAAAGAGAATAATAAGAGACAATGTCTTATACAGGCCAAAAGCAAAAATAAATGAGAAGAAAAGGAAAGGAAAGAGGAAGATCATGAAGGCGGTGCGCCATTGTGCATCATGACTGCCTCTCGACCTGCCAAAGTGAAAAGAGTGTAGATAATCTTCAATACCTGCCAACTCGACTGCCAAGGTCATTCCAATTGCCCTTGGATATGACCTAGGGTGCCCCATAAAGTCGGTCCATTAAGTTGCCAATAGCACCCATGAAGTCAGTCCGAGGGTCTCTATGGCTGCCAAGATGTCTTCATTCCCAGATAGGGTGTGAATGACCTGGAGAATGTACTAGTGGGACGAGGGTCCAGTAGCAGGCTCCATGGTAGGTGCATCCTCATCTTCTTCATCCTGTTGGCCTCGTCCCTGCAACATGTTAATTGCCCATTGTCTGGCACCAATGCTCTTCAGTATATGGAGATTCACTATGTCTCTAGTCCCTGTGTCCAATCTGTGTTGACCGTTAAGGTGGACTCCATATCGCTCCATAATTAGGGAAATGAGTCTCGAGAACCCAAATCCGGTGGTAGCTACTCTGCTCCATAGCCGTCTTCATCATATAAGTAATGATCGCACTAGGTAATGAGCTAGGTTCAGTCATGCCACCGTTCACCATCTCATCCAGAAAGTATATATCGCTGGCTCTAGACTCGTTGAGACTACTCCTCCTTGAAAGACAATATGTGCCAAAGATATAAATGATAATGTGATATGGGGCATCGAAATCCTTGGCGTAGTACTCCTCACGATTATCAAACCTAGCCTCTTTACTGTGGACCCTGAACTTGGCAGCTCCCTATTCTACAGTCCATGGGCCCTCTCCACTAAAATTGTTAAACATACCATACTGGGGATCCGTCGTTCCTACACCCTAAGGATGCCAGCCAAAGATGCTCGGATTTAGCTCAATCTCGTGTGCCGCGAACTGTAGTAGTCAAGCTAGAGGCACTGTACTCAGATTTATCTACATTCGTGCTAAAACTCACGGACCAACTGAGGGTAGTAATAATTGGGAAGCCTCAAAATGGGGTCCCAACCTAACTGGGCAAAATTCTTGGTAATGTGGAGGATGTTGTCCACAGCTTCATCCACGGTCTTCTCAATTATTAATTCCCCACGCTCATGCTTAGTGTACCATTGTGCATTCTCGAGCGAGGTGAAGCGTGTGGTATCCCATTGGGGAGGGCAACTGGAGGATCCTTCACCGCAGGGGTCTTTTATGTGCCACAGTACTTTCCTTGGCATTTTGAAGTACTTGAAAGGAACAATGAGGACAAATAAAACAGGATGACAATTTCCCAAAAGACCAAAATAGTCATACTGAAACCAAACATATCATGTGATAGGTTGGCACTTGTAATGTATCAATCAAAGTATGAATGAAACATTCTAGGTTAAATATGCCTTTGTATGCTCAAAATAAGAATGACAATGCTATTAAAGGGCAATGATAATGTTTAGCACCATAGCACCAAGTCATATCACAATTCAAATTATACTCATGGCAATTAGGTTAGGATTATGCACATTATATATAGAACAAAGCAATGAGATAACCAACTTTACAATTAAAAACTCATATTAACCATAGACATACATAGGTTAGCCCTTGTTTAATTCATCAAAATCACCCAAAAATCAACTAACCCATACTTTAACTACCCACAAACTAGCAATTAAAGCATAGAAACGTGCATTCGAACAACCCAACGATTGAACAAAGCCATGAAAATGGCAATATTTCTATGAAAGCATCATTCTAGATAGAAGTAACCATTGGGAATTTTTAACTTAGTTTAGTAAAATTGTGCACAAATCAACTAGCCCAGAGTTCAATTTTCCCCAAAACATCAATGAAAACATATAGATAATCATTCAAGTAACCCACAATAGAGATGTCAAGTAGAGAAAATATAGGCAATAGAATAACCAACAACATAAAGAATAGACAAGAATATGAAAACCCAAACCTCAAGAAAGTATTAGCAAGGCAAATAATACGAAAAGAAAGCCACAATTCGCTAGGCAAAAAGCCCTAAAGAAAACCCATGAATTTTGCCCTTGAAAGCGAAATAGTGCCAAACTACTAGCCAAATCGTTGAGGTGTATGTTGGTGTGGTGGTGGGAAGTGTGTAGGATACGAAAATCAAGAGGAATTGGGTGGCAATGGATGGGATTAAGGGCTTGGGTGGAGGGAGTTAGGGTTTTGGGTAGATTGGGGAGACGTAAAGTGCAGAAATTGACATCACGGATGGGACACTGAAATTGACCGTGGTCCCACCGCAACTGATTCCTTCTTTTTTTTTTATTAGGGCTTCAGAACTCCAGCCGCAGACTGATCCGCAGTGCGGATCATGAAGTGACTGGGAACAGAAACTATGTATAATTTTCTGCTCCCATCCGTGGCCTCATCCGCAGAGCAGATGAAGGCTCGGATGAGGACAGAAACTAATGGCCAACCCTCTGGTTTCACCTGCGGTCTCATCCGTGGTGCGGGTCACCTTAGAGAGTCTATTATGCAAACCTTTTCAACCTATGTCAAAGAAAAACACAAATCCTCCCAAAAGAAATTCAAAAGAAATGAGAGAAATCAGCTCTAAAACAAAAATCAAGGTTCAAACACAGTGAAAATAGAGTGAAAACTCCCTTTTCAACCCAAACGTCCTCCTTTTTGTCCTCAAATCTTATCATCCAAGTATAAACTTTTCTCTTTAGCTTAAGACCTGCATCATAGACATAAGAAAAGATAATAAAACAAAACAAAGGTTGGGTTGCCTCCCAACTAGTGCTTTGTTTAACGTTGTTAGCTCGATGCTTGTAATGATCTTTAAACTTGTGGATCATCGATGTAATAAACCTCTTTTCTTTGCTCTTCAAAGTTACCACCTTGGTAAAGCTTTAGATGATGTCCATTCACTTTGAATTTACCCTTCTCCGTGTGAAATCTCCACTGCACCATAAGGAAAAACCTTATTAACTATGAATGGATCAGACCACCTAGACTTAATCTCACCTGGAAACAACCTTAGCCTTGAATTGAATAGTAGAACTGATCGCCCTGCTGGAACTCGTTGCTCCTTCTAATCCCTTTATCATGCCAAGCCTTTGTCCTCTCTTTGTAAATTCTCGAATTTTCATACACCTTTTGCCGCCATTCATCCAGCTCATTCAATTGAAAATTTCACCTTAAGCCTACACATTTTAAATCAAAGTTAGTAAATTTAATTACCCAATATACTTTGTGTTCAAGCTCAACCGGCAAGTGACAAGATTTACCAAAGACTAGCCTATATGGTGTAGTGCCAATAGGAAGTCTTATAAGTAGTCCTGTAAGCCCATAGGGCATCATCTAACTTTACTGACTAGCCTTTCGTGAATGCTCTACTGTCTTCTCAAGAATCCTTTTTAACTCCCTATTTGTAACCTCTACTTGGCCACTAGTCTGAGGATGATAAGGTGTAGCTACCTTATGTGCAACACCATATCTTTGAAGGACCCTTTCGAATTGCTGGTTACAAAAATGAGTACCCCTATCACTTATTATAGCTCTAGGTGTGCCAAATCGGGAAAATAACTTTATAAGAAATTTAACCACTACCTAGCATCATTAGTTGGTAAAGCTTGAGCTTCTACCTACTTTAGATACGTAATCTATAGCTACTAGGATATACTTATTCCCAAATGACACAGGAAATGGGCCCATAAAATCAATACCCCACTGAATCAAAAATTTCACATTCAAGTATATTCGATCGGGGTATTTCATCCTTGGATGAGAGGTTACCTTGATCATTGACAATTGTCACATTGTTCAACATACCTCTTGGCATCTTTGAAGAGTGTGGGCCAATAAAAACCTGATTCGAGGACTTTTGCGTGCGGTCACATTAGCATGGTAGTGTCCTCCAGCTGGTCCTCTATGGCAATGCCCCAAAATGGACTCTGTTTCTGGGTGAGCCACACATCTCCTAATCATGTGATTTGCACAAATACGAAATAGATATGGGTCTTCCCACAAGTAGTCACGTAAATTAGAAAAAGAATTTCTTCTTTTGCTAATTTGTCATATCTTTAGGAATGACCCGTGCAACTAAGTAGTTGGTAAAATTAGCAGACCAAGGAGAAAACAAACTAGAGGGGTTAATCAAATAAAGCTTCTCGTTCGGAAACTCGTTGTTTATCTCTTCCTCAAAAAGTGTCCCTCTGTGGTCATTCTCCAGGCGAGAGAGGTGGTCTACTGCCAGGTTTTCAGCTCCCTTCTTGTCGTTTATCTCGATATCGAATTCCTATAACAACAGACCCAACGAATCAATCTCGGTTTTGCATCATTTTTATTGAGAAGGTAATTTAGTACTGAGTGGTCAGTGTAAACAATAACTTTAGACAGAATAAAATAAGGTCTAAATTTGTCAAAGGCAAACACTATGGCAAGCAACTCTTTCTCAGTGGTGGATGTAATTCTCCTGAGCGTTAGTTAGAATCGTGCTTGCATAATAAATGGGTTGAAAACACTTATCTTTTCGCTGCCTGAGCACTGCTCCCACTGCACAGTCACTAGCATCACACATTAGTGTGGAAGACAAGGACCAATCTGGTGCTACAATAATGGGAGAATTAGTCAATTTTTCCTTCAAAATAGAGAAGGCATCCATGCAAATCTTATCAAAATCAAAAACTACATCTTTTTCAAGTAATTTAGTTAATGGCCTAGCTATTTTAGAGAAGTCTTTGATAAACCTCCTGTAGAAACCAGCATGGCCTAAAAACTTCTAATTGCCCTAACAGATGTAGGGGGAGGCAATTTCTCTATTGTTTCAATCTTTGCTTTATCAACCTCTATGCCTCTCCTAGATATCTTATGACCTAAAACAATGCCTTCCTTTATCATGAAGTGACATTTTTCCTAGTTTAATACCTAGATTAGTTTCTTCACATCGCCTAAGCTACTCTACTCAAATTTTCAAACATAAATCGAAGGAATCACCAAAGACAGAAAGTCATCCATAAATACTTCCATGATGTCCTCGACTAGTTCATCAAAGATAGCAAGCATGCACCTTTGGAAGGTTGCTAGGGCATTGCACAACCCGAATGGCATCCTACAGATAGGCGAATGTACCTGTGCGGGCAGGTAAACGTTGTCTTCTCTTGGTCCTTCTGGGGCTATTGGAATCTGAAAGTAGCCTCGATAACCCATCTAGGAAACAGTAATACTCATGCCCAGATAACCTTTCCAGCATCTGATCGATGAAAGGTAATGGGAAGTGGTCTTACGGGTTGCATCATTCAGCTTTCAATAATCGATGCAAACCCTCCATCGAGTGACGGTCCTCATGAGTATCAGCTCATTCTTATCATTCGGGACGACTGTCATGCCTCCTTTCTTCGGCACTACCTTGCACTAGGACTCACCCAAGAACTATTAGAGATAGGGTAAATAACTCTAGCATCCAACAATTTAATTACCTCTGATTTAACCACGTCTTTCATGTTAGGGTTGAGCCGTTGCTATGGTTGCATTACTGGCTTGAAGTCTTCTTCCAAGTAAGATCTTAAGGGTGCAATACAAGGGGCTAATTCCCTCTATATCCACTATCTTCCATGCTAATGCCTTTTTGTGTTCTCTTAGAACCTTCAACAACCTTTCCTGTTTAGCACTACCTAAGTTACTACTGCGATGATCACTGGTAGTTTGGAGTCCTCAGCTAAAAATGTGTATTCGAGGTGCTCGGGTAGTTGTTTCAACTCCAACTCAAGTGGTTCTTCGATTGAAGGCTTGAGGTTTCAACCCTTCGATGCTCCAAGTTCCTCATAAGCCTTTCTCCTTCTCATTGTTTGTCTAGCATCCAAATGCATCACTTGATGGACCGCTTCAGGGTTGGATGCACTACTCCTTTCTCCTTGAATAATACAAGCCTCCAATGGGTCATCCAATGAAATTTCCTGCATCAAAAGGGATGACTCATCGTCAATTATGTCCATGGAATAACATCTATCATCCTTATCTAGAGAATGTCTCATGGTGTCAAGAATCCTGAACACCACTTTTTCATCCTCAACCCTCAGAGTTAATTTCCCAGCATGTACATTAATTAGAGCTTTAGCAGTTGCTAAGAAAGGGCATCCTATGATCAAAGGAATCTCTATGTCGTCTTCCATATCTACTATAACAAAATCAATTGGGAATATGAACTTATCAATTTTTACTAACACATCCTCTATGATTCCCCTAGGATGCCTGATTGATCTATCAGCCAGTTGTATACTCATCCTAGTGGTTTTTGGTTCACCCAACCCCTAATTTCAAAAACATTTCAGTAAGGCATTAAATTGATACTAGCACCTAAGTCAGCTAGAGAGCCTTATCAACAAATAAACTACCAATATTACAAGGGATAGTAAAACTTCCCTGAATCCTTGACTTTCTGGGGTAGTTTATTCTGTAAGACAGTAGAACACTCCTCGCTTCAATAGTCACGATGGACAACTCTTCAAGCTTCCTCTTGTTCGTCAGAAGGTCCTTTCAAGAATTTGGCATACTTGGGCATCTGCGCAAGAGCCTCAACAAAAGGTAAGTTAATATGTAATTGCTTAAAGAGCTCTAAGAACTTACCGAATTGTGCATCCTGACGATCTTTTTGGAGTCTGCCGAGATATGGTATGGTAGGCTTGTACTCTTTGACCTCCTTCTTCTTTGGCCCTTGATCCTCCTTGGTTTTCCTCTTCAGGACTCATCCCTCTCTTTACTCAGGTTTGACAACAACGCTTTTCTCCTTGTCCACCCTTACCTCGGAATCCTTTAGCTCTTTACCACTCCTCAGTGTAACTGTCTTGGCTTGCTCCCTGGATTATTCTCTGTATTGCTAGGGAGTGCTTCCTTGCGGTCTCTCTGAGATGATCTTGGCTATCTGGCCAATTTGATTCTCAAGGTTATGAATTGAGGCTTGTTGATTGCGTAAAGATGTCTCCATTCCTTGCATGCAACTCTCTAAGGAATTGATATATTTTGTCATCAATTCCTCCAAATTTGATTTCTTCTCTTGTGGAGGTGGCTGCTGGTATCCTAGGTGGGGGCTGCTGCCTTTGCTCTCCTTGATTCCCCCAAGAGAAATTGGGGTGATTCCTCCACCCTTGGATTGTATGTAGTGCTGTAAGGATTGTTCTGTTGCCTCGATGCATTGCTCATGTATTGACATTGCTCCTCAGTATGATCCTATGGCACCGATCGCTTTGCACTCTTGATTAGTTATGCCCTCCCCTACACAAGTCACACTGCATCACTTGAGGTTGTCTATGTGCAATTGTCATCCCATCTATCTTTTTACTCAATGTCTCCACCTAGGCTGTTAGAGCTGTAACTGAATCTACATCATAAACACCAATTGCTCTATTGGATCGGGATCGCGCAAATTTCCATTGATAACTATTCATGGCCATCTCCTCGAACAATTCTTGGGCTTGATCTGGTGTTTTGCTGTTAAGTGTCCCTCCTGCTGCAACGTCAATCATCTGCCTAGTGGCTAAATTGAGCCCGTTGTAAAATGTTTGAATTTGGAGCTGGCAACCCATGATGTGGACACTTCCGCAAAAGCTCCTTAAACTGCTCCCAAGTGTCATAAAGTGTCTCGACTCCATCTGGGCAAATAAGGATATGTCATTCCTTATTTTTGTGGTCTTGACAAGTAGGAAGTACTTTGCTAGAAATTTCTCCACCATTTAGTCCCATGTCATTATGGAACCTCTTGGAAGGGAGCTCAACCACTACTTTGCCCAGTTTCTAAGTGAGAAGAGAAATAAACTCAAGCGAATAGCATCATTCGAAACTTCATTTATCTTGAAGGTGTCCATAGATCTCCAAGAAATTTGCCATGTGGGCATTCGGATCTTCATCAGGCAAGCCAGTCGAATTGAACGAACTGTTGGACCATTTGGATAACATTCGACTTGATCTCAGAAATTGTTAGGCAGCAACTCTTGGCCTAGCTATGCTAGACTCCGTGCCCTGTGAGGAGGGGTCTAGCATAGTCTGACATTGTTCTATGCCTCTCCTGCTGCTGTGGTGGTGGTGCATTGATTGGGTTGAGCGGATTCTCATCGAACAGAGGATTTTGGATGTGAGCTTGGGGATTGTTTCCTTCAGCCATTACCACTTGCTCTTGATAGTTCCTAGGTCAATCTCCTCTACTCTTTGCAAAAGTCTCTCTCTAAGAGCTCGATGGAATATCCTTTCAACCTCAGGATCAAAGGCTAATGGAGTTGAACTGCTACTCCTGGTCATACACTAAGTTAAGTCCTGTAGTAGCAGTACAAACCAACCAAATTAGTAAAGAATTTAACGAATTAAGTAGAAAAAAATGGAATAATAATGAATGAAAAATGCAATGACTAGATTAATAGAACTAAGGTTTTCCTAATATCGCCTTGATCCTCGGCAACGGAGCCAAAAACTTGGTGTCCTGTTGACAACACTATGGATATTATAGACAAGTATACCTCTCGTTTCATAATATAGCGTGTAAGGAGTACCGAGTATCGTACCCACAGGGACTTAGCAAGTACTAGTAATTACTCACAATCTATTATCTAGTCTAATTAATATGATAGGTCGGAACAATAACAAACTAGTCTAAGTAAATTAAAGAACGAGAATGCCAACAAATCAAGCACAGATAATTGAGAAAGAAGGAAATGCAGTAGTTTTTAACGCAAGACTTAGAAGTGGAATTCTCCTAACCCCGATTTTTAGCTTTAATTTGCGCCTAATGGATTACCCAATCTCAATTGACCCTAAAATCCCTTTATTAAGTTGTAATCTTTCTCAAGCTTACAACTTCTATCCTCAAGGTTGATTGAATGGAATCTCTTCCCAACTCAAAACTCCTAGAAGATGCAATAGAATCAATGATTTTATCTCACGAATGGATTCACACCCAATTAGGAGAACTTATGGAATTCTATTTCTAGCAATTCATGCAAGTTCTTTTACTTGAGAGTTGTTCTACATTAATTGAGTGATTTCTCAATTACCCAACCAATATAACTGTCAAGATTGAATTCGTGCACAAAAATCCAATCCAATTTATCAATAAACTCACAAGCAAATCAATTAAAGATAAGATTTTTTCTATTAAGCAACGAATTAAAACATCATAAACAAAGGTTAGGGTTCAACCCTTTCTAAGTCTTATACAAATCTACTCCATAATCAAAGGAGAAAGTTCAATAAGCATCAAAGAAAGCATAGAAAAACTCATTCTCATGTAGTGTTTCTTCACTCTTCTTTGTTGCAGAAATTTCCCTTTTGCTGCTGCACTTCTTCTTCTCTCTTCAATTCTTGAGTTTTCTTCTCTGTCGTTCCTCATCCGTTCTTTCTTGTTTTTGCCCTAGAAGAGCCATTTTTATTCTCTAGTTTTGTTTTCCCCAAAACTGGGGTTGGTTCTCCCCAAATTTCCTTAAAAATAGACTGATATCGCAGTATTACGGTAGTCATTCGCAGCGCGGCCGATGTTGCGGATGAGTAACATCATCCTCTTATGACCAAGCTACTGCTCCCACTCGCGGCCTCATCCGAGGCGCGGATGGAGGCGCGAATGGGAGCAGAACTTAAATTTTCTTTAGACTTCATTTTGCACCTGTTGGGTCTCTTCCCCATCTCAACATACACTCAACCATACTTTGGCATTCGGCAATAAAAGGCAAAAAAACATATAAATGCATAGGAGACAAGCCAAATGAGTAGCTCTCATGTAAAATTCACTCAAGATTCCAAAGAAAGAAAAACCGTAATTAACAAGTAAAGCTTGTAAAGAAATGCACATAAATCCAAGCCTAAACACACCTAAAAATCTAGTCACTTCGACCATTATCATCTCCCCCACTCAATCTTCCTAAGAAATATCTTGACCTTCAAGAACAAGCATGACTCCAAAAGATTGCTCTTGCTGAAATGCATTACTACCAATATTTGTCCCAGAATCTCTAGAATCATCCAAATCTTCTTCTTCAATCTCTGGTAAATCCCACAAATGCCTGTGTTGTACTCGCTGCACTATTTGCCAAATTTTTTCCCAGTTTTGTATCATTGATGTAAAATACTTGCTGCACTTGCTCAAGTAAAACAAAAGGATCATCTTTATACCATCGTGACCTTATGTCCAAGCTAATGTAGTTCTTGTCAACAACACATGTTTTCTTGTTTCTAGTGTTAAACCATTAACATTGAAACAAGATTACCTTGCGATCACACAAATATGGGAGCTCAACAATCCATTCCAAGTAACCAAAGAACTCAATTGTCTTGCCATTGTGTTCTCCTTCAACAACCAACCCACTATTTTGATTCCTACGTTGGACTTCCCCATCTCTTGTATGAAAGCAAACTTTATAGGCAATACAACCAGAATAAAATTTTGTTGTAGATCTGTTTGGAGTATTCGCCAATGACCAAAGGTCACTTGTTGCTTTTGGAGAGCCTTCATAATGTAATTGATTTATCTACAAAAGTTGTCATTGAGGAATATGAATTGTTCAAAATAATAGCTTTATTCATATTTAGACTACATCTAAATAAACTAACATGATCTTTGAACAAAACAAGAAATTGCTCACGTAGCACCTTATCCACACATTCAGAACTTATTGACCCAAGTAATTGATTCATATACATCCTACTAATAAGACATATATAAACAATAACATATTACTTTAAAGTTGTTAAAAATAGACAAGTAATTTCCAAATAAATAAGGTACAGTGACTCATTGTATGTATGTTCAACTTCTTCACAATTGCTCAATATGTACCATTGTGCAACTTCAAACTCTTCCTCAGATAAAGTAGGTGCTGGTACAATAGGTCCAAACTAATGAAAATAGGCAGCAAACACAGAGATTCTTGCGTCTTCCATTCGAGTTTCTTTGAAGGCCTATTAAATTTAGTTTCAGTTCCAGGAAGGTACATAGAAAGGAATGTTAGGCATTCATTCACAAGGTATCCTTCAGCAATTGAACCTTCTGGTCGTGCTCTTTCCTGACATATCTTTTAAGAGTGCCAAGATACCTTTATTTGATAAGAAAATGGTCAGAAATTGAATTCAAAGTGCTCATAATCTAAATGATTCATAAGTCAATAGAAGCTAAGGAAAAAAAATAAAAGCCTAACCTTTAAATTGGAAGCATCCATCGAGCATGAACTAATTCAGCAATTTTTGCTTGAGTATGTAAGTGAACTGCCAAGTGAACCATAAGATCAAAAAATGCTGGTGGAAAGATATTCTCTAATTTGCATAGAACAGTGGAATGTTTTTCTCCATTTTCTTAATATCTTTTGTGCTCAATGTCTTGCAACATAGATCTTTAAAAAATTCTCCCAACTCATACAATGCTTCATTTCATCCTTTCGTAGATATCCACGAATACCCGCTGGAATAAGACGTTGCAAAAGAACATGATAATCATTTGCTTTTAATCCCAACACTTTATTCTCTTTAACACATTTTGATATATTTGTAGCATATCCATTTGGGAACTTGACCAACTTTAAGAACTCACAAAAGGATTTTTTTTCTCATTCACGGACATGGTATAGCATGCTGCAGGTTTTAACACTTTGTTGCCAATTCTTTGTAAGTGTAAACCTTTTCTAATCTTCATGTCCAACAAGTCATCACAAGCGTTTTCTATATCTTTTGTCTTTGTAGGAATATTAAGGATTGTTGCAAGAATAGATTGACCAATATTCCTTTCAATATGCACCACATCAAGGACATGTATAATTGAAAGTGTACTCCAATAAGACAGTTCAAAGAAAATGCTCTTTTTAACCCAATTTCCCTCATTTGCTCCTCGTTTTCTTTTTCGATGTGAAGGATGTTTTCTAGGTTTGTCTAGCAAATGTTCTAAGCTATCCAACCAATCCAAAACCTCTTTCCTAGAATGTTCTTTTGGTCTTGAACATGAATTCTTGCTTACCATTGAAGAAATTTCTATTTCTTCGCCAAGGATGATCTTCATTTAAATAACGTCTATGCCCCATGTAGCATATCTTACCTCTTAATCGCTGGGAATCAGTCCCATCAAGACAGCAAGGGCATGCTAAATAACCTTGAGTTACCCATCCGGACAAACTCCTATATGCTGGAAAGTCATTCGATTGTCCATAAAAGCACAACCCGCATATGAAATTTTTCTTTTTTTATAGCAGTCATATGTTTCACACCATTGGCTACACTTTTAGCTCATCAACTAACGGTCTCAAAAAGACATCAATATCTCTTCCTAGGTGTACGCGGACGTGGAATTAATAATGACATCATAAGAAATGACTCTTTTCATAAACTTATATGGAAGGCAAATTGTATGGGATGAGAATCACTGGCCACATACTATAAGAGTTGCTTAAGTCTCCAAAAGGATTGAATCCATCTATTGACAATCCGAGCCTCACATTATAACAGTCTTGAGAAAACTCCTATATGTTGTTTATCAAAATCTTTCCAAGCTGGTGTATCAGCCGGATGCCTCATTTTTCCATCATCAATACTTTATCCTTATGCCATCGCATATCTGATGCTATTTTCTTGGACATATACAGTCTTTGTAGCCTTGGTATTAATGGGAAATATCGTAACACCTTGTCAGGTATCCATCTACCTCTATTGTCATGACCCTTCCATCTTGGCTCAAAACAAATTGGACACTCTTTTTTTTCCCTCATTTTCTTTCCAAAACAAAGCACAATCATATCTACAAACTTCAATTTTCTAGCAACCCAAACCCAATCCAGATAATAGTTTCTTAGCCCCATAAAGAGATGATGGAAGTATTGCACCCTTAGGCAGTAATTTTTTCATGAAATCCAGTAGCATATCAAATGACTTATTGGTCCACTTATTCAATACTTTCATATGTAATAATTGAACAACAGAAGAAAGTAATTAATAATCACAACTAGGGTATAATTCCTGTTGTGCATCTATCAACAATCAATCAAAAGCATTATTATCATCAAAAGAAGGATAAGATTGTTGAGCATCTTGCATATCTTCCCATAATTCATCTAGCTCATCAATCACATCATTGTCATCATTATCACCAGTTGTAGAACTATTGTCATCCACATTTTCATTAAAAACATCATATTCATTTTCACCATCATCCACATAATTCAAAATAGGTACTTCTTCCCCATGAAATACCCAATCTTTATAATTGATTAGAAACCCTTTAGTCAATAAATCACATCTACTTTCACTAATTGTTTTAAATTACTTGTTTCCACATCCATTACAAGGACAACGGATTGTACCATCTTCACCAAGCACGTGCTCCTCTACAAATTTCAAGAATCCATCTACCCCATTTCTATATTTCTCGCCAAATGTGTCCAATTCATCCATCCAACTTTTATCCATGGTTGTTTTACCTATTAGTAGACAAGTACAAGTATAAGTGACTAATATCTAGAATTCATTTTAAAATATTCAATTTTTAGCTTAGTATAAAATTATAATAATTAATCTGGTTTTCTTCAAAAATAATAAAAATGGATGAATGAATGCCAAGTGCTAAAAAATGTTCAACTAGACACCCAAAACTAATGACTTATCTAGCTAGGAGCAAGAAAATTTTGAAAAGTAAGAGAGTATTATAAAAGACATATTAATTGATGAAATGTAAGTCTAGACTGTAAAATCATGGGACTAAAAGAGATTGCTTGAAAATTGGATTTCACATCAGTTACATAGCTCATAAGAGCATGCTACAATCTTTTATGTGGCTAAATTACAAGTTTCAATTTGAGTGGGTATGAAATTCAAAGTAATTAAGTGCCCAATGCAATAATATTATCAAAGAGCAAATAAATTTCGAGACTTGAAATGCAAATACTTGTAAAAATAGAAAAATGTGAAACCATAAAAGAGCAAAATATTAAACTATAAAGCCATATATAAATGTTTAATGCTACAAAATCAGCCTATGGCTGAAACATTAAAACCAACCAAGTCATGGTCATAGACAATTTTAAGATGCTAGAAAATTGATTATCAATAGGTACCTTGACTACTCTAGAAGGATGAGAATACGAGCAAAATGGTTTCTTTGGGTTGTTAGCACGTAACACAGAAAAGAAAATCAAAATATTAGGCAGAATCCCTCAATTAACCCAAACTTCTTGAAGAGAATCAAAATTTTCAAATGAAATAAAAAAAGGCACAAATCTTAGTGACACAAACTATGAGATAAAAAAAAGGCCAAAATGAAATTAGTCTCTATACGATCACAATACATCAATAAACTAAGCCATAAATCCTTTGTCGTGCCTAGAAAAATTAGAGAAAAGAACAAAAAAAAAGGATTAGAGAAAATCTAGTTTGAAATTTTGATTAAGTAGTATGTATGCATATTAAAGGAATAAACTCAAAAAAAGTAACAAAGATGAGTAAAATATAAGTATTTTTTCTGGGGGAATAAAGACATTCATTTCTACTAAACCAGTTGCATAAAGACAGATTAAAAGTGAGCTTAGTCATTGTTACAACTTGGTACAAGTATAGTTCCAAGGAATGGAATTCCACGAGCACAAACACAAGTGACGTGGTGTAGATTAGGTATAACAATTATGAACAAAAACACACAAATCAAGTAATAACAACCTATTTACCTTTTGACAGCTGCATCTCCTCCCCTTTCCATTCTGAGGACATTGGAGCATAGTTGATGTGATCCTAGGAGTGCTTACAATCTTGATGCTTGGATATTCTCATGGAGCAACTCGTTTGAACCAAGATGAGATCAAGTCATGGCTGATCATGAGGGGCACGTTCAAGCTTTGTGACTACCATGGTGTAATTCGTGACTTTGGGCCTCTCAATGGACTTGGCGATCAAGCTATTCAAGTCTGTTCATTGGGCCAAGAGTTTATGCAATGGTTATGGATTAAATA
This sequence comes from Mitragyna speciosa, assembly GCA_024721245.1. Lineage (NCBI taxonomy): Eukaryota > Viridiplantae > Streptophyta > Magnoliopsida > Gentianales > Rubiaceae > Mitragyna > Mitragyna speciosa. The sequence goes on along the minus strand of CM045560.1, from coordinate 13,582,512 downwards.
TACACTCAAAGAAGGTCCAATTAAAGCTTCTAAGTGGTCCATAATATGTTTCTAAGGTGCTTGTTTGATTGGACTTGTTGGAAAGCCTTTTAAAGATGCAAGATGGAGGCCGAATGGTGCTTAAAAGGAGGCGTCCAGCCCATGAACAATTTTTGGACGAATTTTTACGTTTAATTCTTCTATGTTAAGTTTTCTATTTTGTTTACAAGTTGTAACCTCTTAGAAAGTTACCATATTATGTTAGGTTACAACTAGTGCTCTTTGTTAAGTTTCTAGAACTTTCTACAAGTTGTTATGCAAGCCTATTTATAGGCCAAAACACTATTACGAATTTTATAAATTTTGATGATTAATTAATTTTGTGAGTTCTCAAACTGAGTGCTTCTTTCATTCTTTGCTGATTAAGAACAACCCCCAAACTTGTAGAGTGATTCCAATTTCAAAACCCTAGCTTGGAGTTACCTTATTGGTTTGATAAAGCATTCTAGGTGCTGATTCTTTGAGTTCTTGTTTGTTCCATAAGGAGGTTCAAAGCTTCCTTGAATTTTTGAGTTGTTCATCTTGTGTGTTCAAGGCTTTGGTATTGATTCTAGAGTCTGTAAGGTAATAAGGGGAGTAACGCAGTGGAAAATTTAAAAATTTATTACCTTAGCCGTGGATCTCTTTGATGTAATCTATACGATTAAAGGGTGTTTAGCACAAATACCTCAAGCATAGAAGGTTTCTATGCTTCAAAGGGCACGATCCTATTCGATGAAGGTGTTGATCTACCATGAAAAGCCCTCCAAGTGTCGAGCCTCCAACGGTATCCACACGAACATGATCTTTAGGAACCTTTGGGCTTGCTTGCCTTGCCTTTTGAGTGCTAGCTCCCTAGAATGATTCATGAAGAACACAAGAAGAAGAAAGAAGTTGAAACCCTAACAATTAGGGAAGGAGGTGTGGCATTTTTCTTGGAGAGAAAACGCCACCAAGCTCTCAAATTTTCTCTCTCTAAATTTTATCTTGTGTTTCATCAATCTATCAAGAGTCAAGGCATGGACTTATTTATAGATGTAGTATCCTAGTCTTTAAGGAAACAAGAGCAATTGGAAACCAAGAAGGTTTAGGAAGCTTGCCTTAAGCTAATCCTATTCCTTTAGGAAACCAATTCCAAAAGGAAACCAAATAGCTTCTTAATTCCTTTTAGGAAACTAATTTCCATCAAGACTTAGAATATTTATAATTATGTCCTTTAAGTTAATTTATCACATAAATTAACCCCATAAGTATCTTATACTTATCTTAATAACAATTTAACCCAAAGACCATGTTCTTATTGTGTGTGACCCATTTGGTTCCATTCACGTTGGCAATAAGTACAAATTATAACTCATTAATTAATTAATTAAGAGCTAGATAAATTAACACTTTAATTTATCATTAATTCACTAATTAATTAATTTGCACTTATAGATCATGAATGGCGTCTAGCAATGCATCATGACCACCCAAGTGAATAGGAAAGTCATATGGTAGACTACACCTATCAATGACAATGTTACCATGTAATTAATATCCTTTCACCACACTATATCCCAATTAGTCTAAGAGTGTAGTGCGCACTCTTTAAATGACTAATTAATGATTTCTTGTTCCCAAAATATAACTTTCCATAAAAGTATAACCTTGAAACTCTTTCAATTCATACTTTCACTTTTGCGCAAAAGATTCTTTAAGTTATATTTCAAAAAGTGGCCAATCCGGGATATACTCTCCTATAATAAGGAGTGGTGAATCCTATATCGATTACTCACTATCCTTCCATGCTTCATACTATGCCCAATATCTACCGTATGGGCTACTCTTTTACGAGCACCGAGCAATAGAGTCAAAGCATAGCAATCCACACTCAAGATACTATGGTAATCTCAAGTCTAAGGATCACTTACACCATTGCCATTAAGAGTATAATTCATTAGCACTATGAATATTAACTCTTGGCGGATCAATCCAATGAACTTGTTCTCTAACAAGCATCCACATACCAGCTTAGGTGTCACACACTACAAGAAATTTAGCTTTTACCTACACATTAAATTGTTACACATAATATGTGTGGGTATTTAGCTACACATTTATTTTATATGTGTGGGTAAATATAATAAGAATAATTACTATATAGTTGGCATTTATTAAGTGTAGGTAAATATCTATAGTTTCATATAAATTTGGTGGGAGTTTTTCCCTCCATAATTAGGGATTGGTTGAATTCTCAAAATTTTTAGAATGCTGACGTGGCTTTATTGTTATTTATATTAAGTGTAGGTAAAAGTTTTCTGTTACACATAAAATTGGTGGGAGAATTTTTCCCAAACTTTAGAAATTGGCGGTATTATCAATTTTTTTGAAATATTGATGTGGTTTTTTTGTTATTTATATTAAGTGTAGGAAAAAGTTTTCTGTTACACATAAAATTGGTAGTAGAATTTTTTCCAAAATTTTGAAATTGGCGGTATTATCAAATTTTTTGAAATGCTGACGTGGCTTTTTTGTTATTTATATTAAGTGTAGGTACAAGTTTTCCGTTACACATAAAATTGGTGGGAGAATTTCCCCCAAAATTTTAAAATTGGCGGTATTATCATGTTTTTTGAAATGCTGGCGTGGCTTTTTGTTATTTATACTAAGTGTAGGTAAAAGTTTTCCATTGCACATAAAATTGGTAGGAGAAATTTCCCCCAAAATTTAGAAATTGGCGGTATTACCAAATTTTTTGAAATGCTGACATGTCTCTTTTGTTAATTAAATAAAGTGTAGGTAAAAGTTTTCCGTTACACATAAAATTGGTGAGATTAATTGTTAAATTTTTTGGAATGCTGATGTATTTTTTTCTAGTTAATATTACCTACACATAAGTAAAAATGTCCCGTATGTGTGGTTAATACTATAATATTTTCAAGTTTTTAGGAATGTTGATGTGGTTTCTCCTTTGTTTTATTACCCACATATTGCCACATTAGATGTAAATATATTACATGCAATTACTAATTTGTCCATATTTCTTTAAAAAATTATGATTGTTAATATCTTAGAATTGTTAACAGTAGATGTTAATTTTGTAAAAATCTATTTCTATATAAAACTTAATAAAAGAAATCAAAAAGAAGAACCAACAACTACAAGAAAAATGATCATTAGTGACAACCATTTTTAGTGAAAATATAGTTATAAAGTCATTAACTGTGACATAGTCTGATACTTATCATTGGTTCGATGCAGGCTTAGTAAATGCACCAAAAATGGGGCCCAAGGTAATAGCCCAACTAACACAGGCTGAATAAATGTATTAAAAATTGGGTCCAAGGTAATAGCTCTATCACAATTCTAACAAATTAAAAGGTTAAGGCCCAAGCCCCATACTTCTAAAGCAAAAGATCTATTTTACCTAGTTGAAAAGCTTTTATTTTAAAAAATAGCATCAGACTCTGGTTAACGATAATAATATCAAATACTGGAAAACAGAGAATTTTCTCTTCTTGCATATTGTAAACAAAGTTTAGAATTTAATCCTGAGAAATAAAAAAACACAAATCTAAACATAGAAGTCAATCAAACAAATATTCAAAGTAGTATTTTTACCCTTCAAAATGAATTTATGCATAATTGTATAAAATTCATGTGGTTATCTTATTGGGGGCCCTCCTATCCCTACTCTTCTTTTTTTTCCTCCTCCCAAGAAAGAATTTCCCAAAATTCAAATTTAACTGATACCTCTTCAAACCCAAACAACCTATGTCATCACTAAAGCTATACACATACACACGCACACACAAAAACATGTGCGTGTGTATATATTGTGTGTGTATACATATACACACAGAGTACGTATATATTTGTGTGTATACATGTATATATACACATATAAATGTAGTTTTTATATATACACATGTATGCATATGCGTACATATATGCATACAAACATACATACATATATATGTGTGTGTGTGTATTTATATGTATATGTATATATGTGTGTGTACAAACCCCCATACATACATTTATATACATAGTTGTACATACATATATACGTACCTATACATGCTTATATGTATTTATATGTATGTACATATATACATAGACATATAGATAATTGTATTATGTGTATATACATGTGCACATATGCATTAGATGTATATACATGTGTGTGTGTGTATGTGTATAACACATATATTACACATACATATATGTATATGCCACTGCAAGAAAAGATGCTTTTAGTGACAGAACATTTTATAACCAGTACAAAAGCATAATAAAAAGCATTATCTATGACATCTATTTAATTCATCACTAAAATTTTAACCATTGATGACACTTGCGTTTATTCCGTCAGAAAAAGATCTATTTACTAAAGTTTTGGTGTCGATGCAAAAATATTTACTTTACATATTACAATTATAACTTTTTATGATAGTTTTGTTTGAAGTGTCACAAAAAGTTCCAATAAAATCTAAATTTTATTTCACAAAAAAAAAAATTATACATGTTTTGCCCTTTTCTATACTTTTTGTATACTCTAAAAAACAAAGATAAAAAAATTTTCCTTCTTGAAATTAAAAAAGGTAAGAAATAAGATATACCTTGCTTATCTTTGTAAAAATTACCTGCCTTTTCTTTCTGTACATTTTCTTGACTTGTTGGAAAGTTAAAATTGTCTATAAATCTACTAAAGCTATATTTAGTTACCTTATTTTTCATCCCTTTTCCTTCTCTCCCATTTTCCCATCGATTTGAAGACTTTATCTAAATCATTATTCTGCACAATCCCAACAATCCACTACAAGAAAAAACACCTATTATGACACCTTTTCATAAATGTTGTTTTATAAGTCTATTAAGGTATTGGGTAATGAGTGTCAATAAATTGAACCAAGTTAACAATGTAACATTATTTTCTTTTTTATTTTAATTAAAAAAGGGTAAAATGTCATATTAAAACACTTATTATGACATTTGATTACATGTCAAGATAAGTGGTATGCAAAATCTCATCCTTTTCATTTGACATTGAAACTAAGCGCCTAATTTTTTTCTAAAAAAATCAAAATTGGCATAAGGATAAGGGTTTTAGCAATTACTGCCTTCACCGTCTCTCTCTATCTCGCTTCACTTTGCCTAAATCTGTCGCCCAAAAATCTCTCTTTTTTTGTCTCTCACTTGATCCCTCTCATTATCTCTCTCACTGCCCCATTTGTATCTCGCCGTTCTCCGCCTCCTCCCTTCTCTCGATTATGACATTCAGTCCAGCCGTCAAAACTCCGCTCCAACAACTCTGAAGATCCAAAAATTTTTGAGGGTCCCAATGGGCAAAGAGTTTCTTGGGCAAACAACTTTGAGGGTCCGAGTAAGCAAAGAATTTTGTGCCTAACTCTAAAGGTCAGTTTACCTCGTTCATGGATACTTTTGACTATATACGATTTCATGTCTATTGATTTTTGTGGTTAAAAATATTGGTTTGTGTGTTTCTATACTGTAATTAAAAAGCTGAGAAATTCACCACTTTTGATGGTTTATTGCACGTGTGATTGATTGTAGTTAAATACATATGTGGTTATCTACAGATTTTGGAAAAGAAAATTCAAGATTGGCACTTCCCCTTGTGAAAAAAGCTTGCTTTTTATAATATTATCTCTGTTTGAGTTAGCCTCCTGCCTGATATGTTTTTAATCAAAGGTTAGTATTGTATTTTGCCACATTTGAAACGTTTTTCTTTCGAACTCCACTTAGTATCTATCTCCTGTTATTTGTTTTCTATTGTACAATTTGATTCGGGTAGAATAAGGTTCATAATTTTCTTTCTGAACTATAGTCAACAAATTGAGGGAAGAAAAATCTTTGCAAATGCTCTGACTATGTGTAGACTTTTCATTGTTAATTGCACGTTGGATACCCCTCTTGTAGGTTGCTACTTTTAATGTATCTTGACCTTTTAATGTGCTCAATTGATGATGTTTCATTTTTTAAAGTTATTTCAAGGTGATATTTGTCATAGTAAAAAGTTGGCAGTCAGATTTTTGAATTGTTGTATTAGAAATCAACTAAATTGTGCATTTTTTTAATTTGTCTTTGTCTGAATCCTAAGATAAACAAAAGGTTACATAATTTTGCCAACTAGTTTACCATTCAACCAGTTTATTCACAGAAGTTTTGTCTTGTTGAAAGATGGTAGTGATTAAGTTTTGAACTTAAAATGAATTTACTCCAAACAATAAGCAAAGTACTAATTGGTCCTACTCCTATATATTTGTATAACGTAACATATATAAATTGGGCTTTTTAATTTTGAGAATTAATTTCATCTCAATTTCTTTTTTCACTGGGATTGAGGTTGGGGTGTGTTAAGGGTGGCTATAATTAAGGTACGTTAGGGGAGGAATGGACAAGAGAGTTTAAGATAAATAAAGTGTCTTTAAGCAAGGTTTGATGATGGAATAAAGGAATGGAAAATGAGGAATAAAGTCATTTGGATAACCAAATCCTATAAGGACTTGGTTGCAGATGTATAAGAAATTTTCATATTTTCTAATAATGCTTATTAAAGAATATGGGAACATACAAGTTAACCCTACAAAGGGTATAAGTCTATGGTATAGTAGTACTGCAGTAGTGACAATCTATTGAGTTGGGTTTTATCTACTGCTTAGAATCAAAATAAATACTATAGTATCAAAGTTATTTTCATTATAGTGCACGAAGTTATATAGTCTATATTTTGGAGGTTCAAGGACGAAGCAAGTAGATGAGGCACATACCTCAACCATAAAGCTTAGCCTAAAGTTTATTAGATAAAGAAATATAAGCAGGAAAAACATAAAAGGAATCGTGAAAGATACCAAAAGATAGAGAAAGAGAGAAGGGTTCGAAAAAAGTTGGAGTTAACGCAAGATTCTAAAGGTGGAAATTGAGAGCACCTTTGAGTTGAAGGTAAATTTTTTTGCTCTCTTGATTTATATTATATATATATATATATATAAGTTATTAAGACTTAATGTTTTGATTTGGCAATAAAAATTCTGCTGGAAACCAAGAAAGGCTAAAGTTTAAAAAAAAAAAAAGATTTGAATTCCATAGACTGTTTTCATAGTCACTCATGCACAGTCTTGAGAGAATGTTTATAACTTGGTGTAGGAAATTTCAAATTAAGTAATTCATGTTGTGTTAAAAAGTAGATTCATAGTTCTTTCTAAGGGTGTAAAAATCATAGCCTGGTTCAAAGTGTATATACCCAAGGATGTTTCCCAAATTGACTGAATAATCTGCTTCAAACAGGATAGAGGTATGATAGTTTTTATATTTGTATTGGGATTTTGGTTCTGTTATGGTTGGAATCAGGACATGTAGTCTTATAAGAACATCTTGTATATTAAATCTAGTTTACAAAGGTGTAGAGTTTATGATTTTTGGTTGAGTATAACTCGAGATATGCTAATTTGATTGACTGTGATTAAAAAAAACTCGTATAAACAGTTACTCATGAGCAGTCTTAGAAAATTGGTTATAACTTTGTATAGAAAGCTTAGATTTGGATGATTCTTATTGTTTTAAAAACTAGACTCATAGATATTATCAATGGTATAAGGATACATAGCCTAATTATTTGTAGATTAACACCTAGAATTCTTAAGAACCTGGCTGAAATTTTAAGACTGCTGTAAACAGATTTTGTGAAGAGCCAAGTTGTAGCATGATTTTGAACTTGTTTTTGTTGAAATATGAGTTGATGTTCTTCACAAAAATTATAGCCTTTGAGACATATATTTTATTCATATAAAGCTCATGCCCTAGTTCTTTCTAGATTAATACCAGAAATTACAACAATAAGCTGACACATCCACCCTGCCGTAATCCAGAAGTTGGTGAAGGTGCAAAATTTTGACTTAATTTTGACCCCATTCTTGTTGGAATTTTGATTTACTTTCTTCACAATAGTTAATATTTCATAAAATCTAGTTTCTAGACATATAAAGTTCAAATCAATCCTGAGTTGTGAACTAAAAGTTATGCTCAATTGAATACTGATTCTTGGTATGACTGAAAATAAGATTTTGATAGTAGATGGACAGATTTATGATTGAAATTTGATTGGGTTATGGTGGGATTAGAAGTTATTATCTGCATAAGAAATTGCTCCAAATTGAGTCTAATTTATAAAGATTTTGATTTTGTAAGAATTAGACGAGTAGAATTGGAGTTATGCCTCGTTTAAACACACATTGGTTAGGAAGTTGTGACCAAAGGCCGCATGTAGATTGGAGTTATGCAAACCTATATGTACTACCAAATCTTATGTTTTAAAGATTACAAATGTTTTATCATGTGTCCTTCTACCTACTGTGTTGCTTGTGTTTCAGTTTGTTCTAATCTATTTACTCTCTTAGCTTTTAGTGTTTTCTCTATGAATTTTTCCTTTTTAGTTGAACGATATTCTAACTACGTTGACCAAGTATGTTTTCTATTCTATTTGGTTTGTTAGTTAAATAGCACTTTTTTTAGTTTCAGCATTTATTTTTCTCTCTAGGGGGACAAGATTGATAATTTTTTGTTAATTAACAAGTATTGGCAATATTGATAATTTTCTTGTTAATTAACAAGTTATATACCTTTTCTATTATTATAATATAAGTTATAAGTATTTGTTAGTTATTATAACTTTCTTATACGAGTGATCACTGGAGAAAGTATACCTTATTCTAACTTTCTTGTACAAGTGATCACTGGAGAGAGTGTATCAACTTGTTTTCAAGTGAAATTCACAACTGATTTTTTCTTGATCCCTAGATTTTGGATGCAGGGATTTACCAAACAACATTGGCGACATATTTTATGCGATGGAGAGTCACGACTTGGCTGTATTAAGTGTTACTTTCATGCTATTATTACTTATGGTAGTTGAATATAGCTGAATTTGTGTTCTTTAGTATGGGTATTGATTTGTCACATTTTAAAGAGATATCTTTACCATAGCTGTGTTCAAACTTTCTTATCCATATTGAAACAGCATTGGATTCATTTAAATTTATAAATGCTTATATAATTGTGGTTCTAATTTTTTTTTCTTACATTTTCAGGACGAGTTACACAACTAAAATTTTCTCAATGCATTTGTGGTCGGCAGATCATGGTGGAATTAACATGTAAACCTTTCAAGAAGGAGACTTTACAAAAAGATTTTCAAGAACTAGGCACTCTGCAAAATGTTTCAAAGAAATGCTATGGTCTTTTGTGATTGTAGTCTATGATGGCCCAGATGTGGAAGGAAATCATTTTAATTGGGTTATATTTAGAATATGATATCAGATAGGATCGAATTTAAATTCTTTCATGCTGTGTGATACTTTTCCTATATTGTGTTTGAACATACTACTTCCTTGTTTTCAAAAGTTATGTTTCAACATTTGATTTGATATTGGCGTTGGATGGTGTTATCGACATTGTTTCAACATTTGGATGTTTGATACTGATGTTTGGATCGTCATATTGACATTGTTTGTTTGCTTAGTTATTGTGTTTTATTATATATGATAATTTCAATTTCAATTACATACATGTATTGTTTACCTACATATACAGATACTTTTAGCCACATATACAGGTGGGGTTACATTAACACAAGTAAACTTTGCCCACACATACAGGTTCCTTTACCCACACATACAAATGTGTTACCTACAACTACAATAAATTTTATCTACACATACTGATGCTTTTACCCACGCATATGATGTGTCCACCAATATATGTATGAAATTCATCCACACATTGTGAAGTTTTTACCCACACATTTTGTTTCTTTTACCCACACATTGTGAAGTTTTTACCCACACATTCTGTAACTTTTACCCACACATTATAATCATTTTACCCACACATATGACCAAAGTTTTATCTACACATATAAAATGGCATGCCACGTTTATGCCACATCACATGCCATGTAGTCATACACGTCATACAAAATCTGCCAACAGGGAAGCTTCGTCACTATCCACGTCATCATCCATGTCATTGTCCATGTCATCATCACACAATCGGTAACCAAATTATCCACACATACTGTATATATTTACCAACATATATATGTGTAGGTATAAGGTTTACCTTTACCCACACATAAAAATATGTGTGGGTAAAAACATTTCTCCGCAGTTCGATAGAGACACATGTTAACATTTATTTTTTGTGTAGGTAAAGACATTTGTTGACATATAATTACTTTTTACCCACACATCATGTGTGTGGGTAAAAGCTTAATTTCTTGTAGTGACACGCCATAGTTGACGAGATCAACTACTACTTACCATAAGTAGAGGCAAAGTATGTGCTAGGCTTCCCATATTAATGATGTCCAATCTCATTAATACTACGACTAGGGATATTTAAGAATATAACTTTATGTGTAATAAGAGTCTCATCATTGTAACTCTTACAATCTCTTATACACAGTTAATATTCTATGGACTTTATCAAATAAACAAGTAATAACAAGTATTAAATGACAAAGAAAATGCCACATATATAAGTATAACACGAAATAAGTGTAATAAAAATCCCAAAAACTAACTTGGTTTTAGGGCATACACTAACAGAGTCTAGTTCATCCAAGGGGAAAGGTTCGAAATTTATACTTGGTCTTTCAAGCAATTCCACGTTCGTCCGCGCGAATCAATTGGTATCAGAGGTAGTCTTGAAATTTCAGGTTTTTATAGTCCAATTTTTCCTTTGGAGAATTTGTATATATCCCTTTTATTTTTTTTTCTTTAATTCATTCTTGAGTTGTTTTTCAAAGTGCTTCATGCCTAGCTAAATAACTTGTGTCTTTCCTTGTGTTTCTTCTTTGTGTCACGTTTGTTAAAAAAAATTCATGCCTTAATTGTTCTTGTTCTTGTGTTTTCTTGAATTTTCTTTAGGGTCTTAAAGTCGTTCTTGATTGTCTTCAATTAAGAATTCTAGGTATTGTGTGGTTTCTTGATAATCTTGACTATTTTTAATTGTTTTCTCAAATTTCTTGTGTTAAAAACTTTTCAAGAAAAATTAATTTTTGGACAACCAAGCCTTGGATTGAAGTTTCTTGAAGGTTTTGGGTCGTTTGTGTTGTTTTTGTTGGGAAAAAAATAGAAACGAAAAAAAAGGAACAAGGTGTGCTCAAAAAGAAAAAGCCAATCACAAAGAAAAATAAAAGAAAAAGGAGAATAAAAAAGGCTGCACAAGGTTTAAAAGCCGTGCAAAAAATTTTATTCAACTATTTTTGTTTGTTTCTTGGTGTTACAAGGTGTTTCTTGAAGAATCTTGGACTTACTTGGTGGATTTCTTGGAGTCTTGAAATTGTCCAGATTTTATTCTTGAGGTTCTTGAACAAGTTCTTGAGGTTTCTTGAAGTTCTTGACAAGTTTCTTGAAGATCTTGATAAGTTTCTTGAAGTTCTTGAGTCATAAATAGAAGTTCTTGAAGAACATTGTTGCTGAAAAATTGTTTCTTGAACTTCTTGCATTGTCCTTCTTGAAACATCTTTGGAACTGATTTGTGCCATTAATAGGGGAGTTTAGCACGTTTTTCTAGAAGTTTTGGGGCTATTTAGTTGAGTTTTAGGACCAGCTTCTTGCTTGGGATTGATGGGAGCAAGTTCTTGAACTTGATTCTTGAATCTTGATTGATTTGACTTGCTGGAATTTTGTGTTGATTATTAGCTACGAATTTTCTGAATTTTTCCAGGTTGTTTTGATCATAAAAAGGGAACAAAAGGAGCTGATTTGGTGTTTAAATAAAAGGGAAATCCTAGTCCAAAAAGATTAGGAAAGCTGTGACAAGGAAAAAGGAAAGTAAGGGCAAGTGTGAACCAAAAAGGAAAATGCTCTATTTTCCTTGAAAGCAAGATCCATGTGCTAAGAGAAAAAGGAAAGTATAGTGATTTTTGAATAAGGAAAGTTGTATTCTTGTGTGTGCTTGTTCTTTTTGCAAAGTAATTTATGTTTTTGCACAATAATATTATTTTCTTTCAAGAGAACATTAAAAATCAAGATTTTTCACACAAGAATACCACACATTAGGGTTCCTAATTTGTGTTTTCTTGAGTCAAGTCTTGTTTATTCCATCTTTTCTTGAATTCTCTTGATCAAACAATTACTCTAAGCTTATTTTCTTGACCTCTACATTTACTCTTGTGGTTTAACTTCTTGAAGCTTTACAAGGAAGGTTGAGCTAGTTCTTTTCATCAAAGGACATACAAAGAAGCTACTCAAGAGTGGTAAAAGGCTTAGGGGTGAGCACATTTGAGGGAAAAAGCCACAATTCATTGAGTGATACACGAGGGTTGAGTGTATACACTAAGGGAGTAGTGAGGCAATTTCCTTTATTTTTGTTTATCTTGTGCTAACTTGTTATTGTTGGTTCTACTTGACCATGGCAGAGCAAGGAGATATTTCAATAAAGGACATCCAATTTACATTAAGACCGTGCAAGAGGAGTTTAGAAAGATGTATAGCTGCATGGATGATGTGGAGTCCGCCATTAAGGGAAAAACAAAGGTGACCACTAATCCAACTTATGAGGAGGAGCATGAAGAGTATGATTCTAATACTGAAGAAGTAAACTCCTTTGGTGGTGACCATGGAGAATTATTGGTCACTAGGAGGGCATTGAATGTGCAACCAAAAGATGATAAGGAGAATCTACAAAGAGAGCATATTTTTCATACACGTTGTACTGTGCTCAATAAGGTATGTAGCATGATCATTGATAGTGGTTCTTGTACTAACGTTGCTAGTACCTTATTTGTAGATAAGTTGCACTTGGAGACTGTGGAGCATCCCAAGCCCTACAAACTTCATTGGCTTGATAATCAAGAAGAGATCAAAGTGACTAGACGTGTGCTTGTTACTTTCTCAATAGGCAAGTACAAAGATGAAGTTTGGTGTGATGTTGCCCCAATGCAAGCATGCCATATTCTTTTAGGGCGTCCTTGGCAATATGATAGAAGAGTTTCATATGATGGATACAAGAACAACTACTCTTTTAAGTGGAATGAACGAAAGATTGTTCTTAATCCAATCTTGCCATCCGAAGCTCATTCTGATCAAGTGAAGATTGCAAGGGATTTTCAATTGCAAGCTAAGGAGAAGAATGAGGAAAAGAATGAGAGGGAAGTCGTGCAAAGTAGAAAGAGTGAGGAGAGTGTTTCTTCTACAAGAGCAAAGAAAAGAGAAAGCAAGAGTGTTTTGCTAGCTAGATCAATAACTCTTGTATCCTTGTACTCTAAAGAAGAAGTGTATTTTGCTAACTCACTTTATAACTCTTTTCCTAGTCTTTTTGTGGTGATTTTGCAGGTTGATACTCATGGAGAGACGCCACATTATTGCTGTTTTGTAGTGAGTTGTCATTCAAGAAGCATTGGAGTTGACAAAACCATGATGAAGGAGTTGAAGCCAAGTTCAAATGCCACATTGAGCTTGACAACTATGATGGATTCAACTGATTTGTGGCCTAAGTTTTCTTGTTTTAGTTGTTTTAAATTGCAAATTAGTTCATTCTTGAATATTTGTTTTGTTAGTTTAGATGATTATGTTTTGCATCTAGCATGTTTAAATTCACCTAGTGCAATCTAGTCCAAAAGACTTTCTTATGTTTTTTCATTTATTTTTGGATGATTTTCAGTTTATTTTATGTGATATATCATGCAATATTCGTGTGTTTTTGTTACATCGTTTGAATTATTCTAGTGAGTTGATTGATGATATTTCTCACATTCTAGGGCTTGTTAGGCATAATTCATATGATGCTCATATTTTTAGTTCACGTGATGTTTACTTAGATTCTTTTCATAAGTCTTTGTTCAACCATAAATTTTATCTTGTTAGTAATTGTTATTCTGAGTCCAATTATGGTTGCATAGACTTTGGAAATCGTGTTATTCTTTTCCATGTTTTTAGGGATAGTCTGCATCTAGATATGTTTATTCTTCTTAAGTTAGAATTTGTTCTTGCATCTTATGTTTCAACTTGCATTGAGTTTCGCATTCTAATTCATATGTCATGTATATCTATCATTGGTGTTTATTTTTCTATCAATCCTTTAGTTACTTATGTTAGCTTATATGATCTCGCAGATTCGAGGACGAATCTTTTCGAGGGAGGAGGGATTGATGTGATCCTAGGAGTGCTTACAATCTTGATACTTCGATATTCTATAGAGCAACTCAGTTTGGACCAAGATGAGATCAAATCATGGCTGATCATGAGGGGAACGTTCAAGCTTTGTGACTACCATGGTGTAATTCGTGACTTTGGGCCTCTCAATGGACTTGGTGATCAAGCTATTCAAGTGTGTTCATTGGGCCAAGAGTTTATGCATTGGTTATGGATTAAATACACATTCAAAGAAGGTCCAATTAAAGCTTCTAAGTGGTCCATAACTATGTTTCTAAGGTGCTGGTTTGGTTGGACTTGTTTGAAGGCCTTTTAAAGATGCAAGATGGAGGCCCAATGGTGCTTAAAAGGAGGCATCCAGCCCATGAACAATTTTTGGACGAATTTTTAAGTTTAATTCTTCTATGTTAAGTTTTCTATTTTGTTTACAAGTTGTAACCTCTTAGAAAGTTACCATATTGTGTTAGGTTACAACTAGTGCTCTTTGTTAAGTTTCTAGAACTTTCTACAAGTTGTTATGCAAGCCTATTTATAGGCCAAAACACTGTTATGAATTTTATAAGTTTTGATGATTAATTAATTTTGTGAGTTCTCAAATTGAGTGCTTCTTTCGTTCTTTGCTGATTAAGAACAACCCCCGAACTTGTAGAGTGATTCCAAGTTCAAAATCCCTAGCTTAGAGTTGCCTTATTGGTTTGATCAAGCATTCTAGGTGCTGATTCCTTGAGTTCTTGTTCGTTCCATAAGGAGGTTCAAAGCTTCCTTGAATTTTCGAGTTGTTCATCTTGCGTGTTCAAGGCTTTGGTGCTGATTCTAGAGTCTAGTTCATCCAAGGAGAAAGGTTCGAAATTCAGACTTGGTCTTTCAAGCAATTCCACATTCAAACAAAATAGAAAACTTAACATAGAAGAATTAAACTTAAAAATTTGTCCAAAAATTGTTCATGGGTTAGATGCCTCCTTTCAAGCACCATTGGGCCTCCATCTTGCATCTTTAAAAGGCCTTCCAACAAGTCCAACCAAACCAGATGATAGGATCCAAGGAGCACCTACATATGTGAAGCATTGCCTAGCACGTTTCAAGCTAAAAGGAGAGTCATTCATCAATGATATAGGCATGCATGAATGCTATCCAAGTGTTGCATACGAGTTGAGCATGAATGTTGGGCTTGAGTTACGTGATGATCAAGCTAGTAGATTGGGCCAAGGTTTAATGTATTGGCTTTGGATCAAATCTAATTATAAAGATAGCTCAATTGAAGGTTCTAAGTTGTCCATAAAAAGCATACAACGGGCTGGTTACTTAGGCTCACTTGGAGGGCTCTTAAACTTGCAAGATGGAGGCCCAATAGTGCACAATAGAGGTGTCCAGCCCAAGGAGACTTTTATGGACGAATTTTTAATATTTTCTAGAGCTTATTTTGTGTTTTGTTAGTTTTCCAAATTGTTTGCAAGTTTTTTTAGTTAATTTTCCAAATAGTTGATTATTTAGTTTTTATTAGTTGTCTTAAACTTCAAGTTCTAGAATTCCCTTGTAAGCCTATTTATAGGCCTTCGTAATTCAATAAAAATATCAGATTATTCCTCAAAAATTCGTATGAATAGTGTGTGCTCTTTTTAAGCAGTGTTTTCTTGGTTCTTGGATTAGAACTACTCTTAGTCTTATCAAGCCTAAGCTTGTGGCGACTTAAATACTTGCTTAGAGTGATTTCTTTCGTGTTTGATCAAATTCTTAAAGCCTTAGACTAGCATATTGATTAGCTCACATTGTTCTAGTTTAGGTCCTTAAGAGTTCTTGATCTTCATTGGAGAAGACTCGAGGCATTTGCTTGGAATCTTCAAGGGTCTTGGCGTGGTTCCACGATTCAGTTCGTATCACCAGCACCTTAGAAACATACTATGGACCACTTAGAAGCTTTAATTGGACCTTTTTTGAATGTGTATTTAATCCATAACCTGATGCGTGCGGGTTTGTGGACGACCAAGATTGCTTGATGATTCCATGTAGAAGCCTCGAATATTCTTCAACGAAGAACAAAGAATCCTAGGTATCTAATTTAGGTCGAGATGAGCGAGTTCATTCACCTAAACTATGGCTCTATAAATCTTGATCAAACGCGAAAGAATTACTCTAAGCAGGTAATTAGGTCGCCACAAGCATAGGCTTGATAAGATGGAGAACGGTTCTAATCCAAGAACCAAGAAAGCTGCTCTGAAAGAGCTCTCGAGAACACGCCTTTAGGGTGAGTAATGATCCAAATCTCATAATCTATTATTAAACGAATGAAGTCAGCCTTTAAATAGGCTTAGTTGCATAATACAAATATGGAAAGTAAATCACTAATAAAACTCGAGATAAGCACGATTACTAATCATAGTCTATCATGCCTAATTATTAGGAACAGATTACAACTATGGAATAAATAAAATACTAAGAGAAACCCTAAACTACGACGAAGTCGCACGTTCTGGGGGAGGCCGCGAGGAGGCCTTAGGCACGGCCTCGGTCAGAAACTTTGCTACCCTACTTCAACCCTTCTGATGAAGGCCGTTTGAGGAGGCCGCAGCACGGCTTGGTGCGCGGCCTTGGTCAAAAGTTGTGTTCCCCCATCTTCTTATACAATTTGAACACTTTGCCCAATCCCTTGGTCAACCATGGCTTTCCCCAATGATCCATCTTCTAGTGAAGCTCCATCCTTGACAAAAATTAGTGTAACAAGTCTTGGTGACTGTGAAGAGTCATCCTACATAGCTTCATCCTCAAGCGTATCCACAACCAATCCATGCACATTCCTTGTCCTTGAACACCAACATAGGGTTGCTTGATAGATGATCCTTGGCTCCCTCAACTCAAATGTGAGAAGCTCATCTCCATGGAAACCATCATGAACCGTGCTCACATCAGACTCCCCCTCTTCAAAATGATTCGTCCTCGAATCGTCGCCTACATCATAAAAATGAACATGAGTAACAATGGCAATATTAGTTACGTTAGTAGGCTCACCTTGCAAAATTAAACCATAAATGTTCCCAATGAAACTCGAACTCCCTTAAGCAATTATTATCACAAACAAACCTAAAATCAATGTTTCTTGAGTTAACACTATAAAACTCACATATAAGCAACAAAGATGCATAGATGGGTTTATGTCTTAGAGCAATAAATTTTCCTTGATGAGAATCATCCCTAAAAACATGAACAAGAACTAACACATAGGGACACAAATCAACATAACTACCATAAGATAAATACTCCAAAATAGCAACACAATAAAAGAACCAACCAATAAAACAAGTGGACAATGTGCATAAGTAGACCTACTAGGCTCACAATGCAATATAAACTCAAGATCACAAATAACAAAATCTAAACGAGTAATTAAACGGTCTAAACACACATATGCTTTAGCTTGAGAGTAACAATGAAAACTAGCATGCACTAGGGTACTCAAGAATAACTAAGCCATGAACTAATGAAAATCCTAGAACGCATATCACATGAAGAATCATGTAACAAAAATTTCAAAGTATCAAACATAGAATGAATTAACAAGAATAAACTCCTAAAACAAAATGCAACATATAAATCGTCACATCTTAGATGCACAACACAATTGTTTAGACTAGAATGAACATACAAAGTAAAACTAAGATGCATGTTAAAAACACTTAAACGAAATAAAGACAGAAAATCTCGCCACCAAGAAAATGAAGTAAGCAAGTAAGGAATAATGGTGATGGTGTTATGAATCCTCCCATATCCTTTGCCTTTGATGAACACCTACTTGACCAACTCCATCCTCATGGAATCGTCCCTTTATGAAAGGCATATTTCTTGCTGATTCAAACTGCAAAAAGGACACAAAAGTACTAGACCAAGAAAATAAAAATGCATCAGCTAGCTTAATCAAAGCATAGTAAATAGCTTCATGCATGCCATCTTTGTAAACCCTATTCAAGCTCAAATAGCACTTAAACATGGTAGCACAAGATATTTCACCTAAACTCATCACAACATAAAAATCACAATCCATAATAGGTGAATCCTCAACAAGGTCTTGCACAAGATGATCATGCAAAAGACTAGACTCAGTACATACTACCAATGCTCAAATGAAGTATGCCATAATAGTTAGACTCACTATGCAAGAATATATCATGAAACAAAACACTTAAACTATACATAGAAGTAGTAAAGACAAAATTACCAAAAGTAATCGATACTATAACATTGAGACCCGAATGTAACTCATGCAATAATGCTACATGCAATGCATACTCACTCATACTAAAAACAGAATAAACACAATCACTCAAGGTTAATCTAAAATGTAAAACACACTTAAACCTAATGTTTGGATTACCAATGTACGCCATGCCACCAATCAAACACATAACCCAGCAACCAATTGCTATTGATGGCACAAGATGACAAATTTGCTAGAATATGTCCTTGCTTCACCAAACTTCTCCCTCGAACTCTTTCCACCTTTTTATGTGTTGTATGAGTAACATCAGATTGCATGTGAACAACTGTTAGGAGAACATATAGCTTGTGGCTTACTCCCTTGAAGGATTACTCCATGATTCTGCACAAAGGGAACAAACACACTAGGAAAATAAAAGTGAAGAGAGTTAGTGAATAAACAATCTTCTTTGTACATCGGTACAAGAAGTTTTGGTTTCACAATCACAGCACTTGTTTCCTCACTTATGCTATCTTCCCCTCCCCTATTTTCTTCTTTTATCTCAGAATTTTCCCACTCAATTTGTTTTCACATTGCACTCAATTTGTTTTCCCTCAATACTCACACTCTTTTCTTGCACACACTCTTCTTTTTCTTCACTCTTTTCTTTTGATTGTGTGCTCAATGATCTTTCTCTATCTTGACACTCTTTTGCAATTCTCTCTTGATCTTCATGAAGTCTCTCTTCTTTTTGTGCAGCAACATGGGCTTCATATAGACTCATAACCCTAGTTTCAAATTCTTTCATAACATCATCAAGGTGCTTCCTCCAATCCTCTTTCTTTGAAAAATCATAACCCTTGAAAAGCTTCTTAGAGGATTGATTTTTCTCTTGTCTATTTGAAGAGAGGTTTCGTAATTCTCCCATTCTATACATTGGAGGTAATTTTCAAAACCTGCAAGAAAAACGTTAGTGACAAAAGAAATGTAGAACCTCACGCACTCCCTTACGTGTTTACACTCAAATCTCTCTTGTGTCACTCAAGCTTTAAGGCTTTTTCCCGACACTGTACTCTTCCCTTAGCCTTTTACCACTCTAAAGTGCTTTCTTATTGGCCCTTTGATGAAGAACCACTCAATCACTCTTACCAAGTACTAATGGATACCCAAATGTAAGATTAATGTTGAGAGTAGACAAAAGCAAAAGCTTAGAATAGAGTTTGATCAATAGGAAATCAAGAAAACAATGCAGATAAGATTTGACTCAAGAAAGACACAAATTAGAAGTCCTAATATGTGGTATTGTTGGATGAAAAATCTTGATTTTTTTTTTTTTGTTCTTTTGAAAGGAAACAATATTCTTGTGCAAAACAAAAACTACTTTCCCAAAAGGAACATTCACACACAAGAAATCAACTTTCCTTAGCACCACACTTACCTTTTTTCTCTTGCAACCAGTTAGTCTCCTAAAATTTAGGATAACTCCTTCTTTTTAGGAAACAAGAGATGCTTCTCTCCCAAAATTTCTCCAAGATTACACAGCACCTTCCCCTCCTAAAATTTCTCTCCAAATTACTTGATGAAGCTCCTAATTTTTCTCTTCCAAATTGATATGGCTATTAATAACAACGATTGGATAGATTATATTCTCTCCCTCAAGAATTTCATTCAAATTGGAAAACGATCAAGATCAAGATTTAGTTAATCGAGATACAATATCCAACAAGAAACTCTTCAAGATGCCCAATCTATCGGTCAAATTATTCAAGATCAACAAAATTTCCAGCAACCAAATCGTAAGAAACTTATCAAAGAAATATACCAAAACTCCCAAGAACCAAATTTCCAACAATCAAGACATCAAGAAAGTTAACTCTTTTCAATCAAGAAACTCAATAACCCCCAAGATTCTTTCAAGAAACCACCCAACACTTTCAAGAAGTTCAAGATATGATCAAGAACGTCAAGAAATCCATCAAGAAGGCTGGACAAACTCAAGAAACTCACAAACTTGTTTTCTTAAATTCAAAAACTCAAAGGTAAGCCTTGAAACACAGCATAAACTTCAAGGAACATCAAGAAACACTACCAAAACACCAAGAAACAGATCTGGACAGATTAGTGCAAGGCTTTTTCCACACCTTCTTTGCACGCCTCTTTCCTTCTCTACTTCTTTTGGTGCACGGCTCTTTAACTTGTTGTGCACGACTCTTTTTTTCTTTTTTTTTTGTTTAAATCAAACACCAAAACAACACCAAAACAACTCACAAATCCAAAGAACTCACAAGAAACTAACAAATCTGGACAAAATTCTCGGTGAACAGTGCGCGTGAACAATGTTGCTACAGTATTCGCAACAGTTTTTTTTTTTTTTCCAAAACAACCAACAATAGAATCACACAAACATTGCAATTTTCTAGAAGATTTTAGTCCCCTTAAAAATTGTTTTTACACAAGAACACCAGAAAACAAGAAAACAACAAGATTTATCAAATATACCACACGAGACCTAGAATTCTTGATTCAAGAAAATCAAGAACGACCCTAAAACCCAAAGGAATTTCAAGAAAACATGAAAACAAAGCTAGAAACACAAGAATCAAAACAAAAGCAGATCTGGACATGAATAAAGAAGAAACATGGAACACAAGAAAACAGAAGAAAACCCACAAGTTGTTGTCTAGGCACGAAGCACTTGGCAAACAACAATTAAACAACAAGAATAAAGGGATATATCCAATCTTTCGAAGGAAAAATATGGATTGAAAACTTGGAAAAATCAAGAATAAGGCTCTGATACCCATTGATGTGCGCGGGTTTGTGAACGGCCAAGATCGCTTGATGATTCCAAGTAGAAGCCTCGAATATTCTTCAACAAAGAACGAAGAATCCAAGGGTTCTAATTTAGGTCGAGATGAGCGAGTTCATTCACCTAAACTATGGCTCTATGAATCTTGATCAAATGCAAAAGAATTACTCTAAGCGGGTAATTGGGTCGCCACAAGCATAGGCTTGATAAGACGAAGAACGGTTCTAATCCAAGAACCAAGAAAGCACTCTGAAAGAGCTCTCGAGAACACACATTTAGGGTGAATAATGATCCAAATCTAATAATCTGTTATTAAACGAATGAAGTCAGCCTTTAAATAGGCTTAGTTGCATAATACAAATATGGAAAGTAAATCACTAATAAAACTCGAGATAAGCACGATCACTAATCATAGTCTATCATGCCTAATTATTAGGAATTGATTACAACTATGGAATAAATAAAATACTAAGAGAAACCCTAAACTAAGACGAAGTCGCACGTTCTGGGGGAGGCCGCGGGGGGGCCTTAGGCACGGCCTCGGTTAGAAACTTTGCTGCCCTACTTCAACCCTTCTGATGAAGGCCGTTTGAGGAGGCCGCAGCACGGCTTGGTGCGCGGCCTTGGTCAGAAGTTTTGTTCCTCCATCTTCTTGTGCGATTTGAACACTTTGCCCAATCCCTTGGTCAACCATGGCTTTCCCCAATGATCCATCTTCCAGTGAAGCTCCATCCTTGACCAAAATTAGTGTAACAAGTCTTGGTGACTGTGAAGAGTCATCCCACATAGCTTCATCCTCAAGCGTATCCATAACCAATCCATGCAAATTCCTTGTCCTTGAACACCAACATAGGGTTGCTTGATAGATGATCCTTGGCTCCCTCAGCTCAAATGTGAGAAGCTCAACTCCATGGACACCATCATGAACCATGCTCACATCATAACCAATGCATAAACTCTTGGCCCAATGAACACACTTGAATAGCTTGATCGCCAAGTCCATTGTGAGGCCCAAAGTCACGAATTACACCATGGTAGTCACAAAGCTTGAATGTTCCCCTCATGATCAGCCATGATTTGATCTCATCTTGGTCCAAATGAGTTGCTCCATGAGAATATCCAAGCATCAAGATTGTAAACTGATAATCCTATTACTACGCTACGGATACTTAGGCAAGTGCACCTATCGTTTCCAGTAGTATAGTGTATGGGAGTACCGAGTGTCGATCCTACAGGGACTATGTGAGTACTAGTACTAACCTTCTTTTTATTGTCTAACCTCACAAAGCGAATGACGAATTTATTGGAAATACAAATTAACTAAACTAATTACCTAATTAAAACACAATCTAGAATTCAGTAGAGAGAATGGACAAAAGTAAAGGCGAATCTAGATGAAGAATATGTTAGTGTATGCCCTAAAACCAAGTTAGTTTTTTGGGATTTTTATTACGCTTATTTCGTGTTATACTTATATATGTGGCATTTTCTTTGTCATTTAATACTTGTTATCAATATTACTTGTTTATTTGATAAAGTCCATAGAATATTAACTGTGTATAAGAGATTGTAAGAGTTACAATGATGAGACTCTTATTACACATTAAGTTATATTCTTAAATATCCCTAGTCGTAGTATTAATGAGATTGGACATCATTAATATGGGAAGACTAGCACATACTTTGCCTCTACTTATGGTAAGTAGTAGTTGATCTCGTCAACTATGGCGTGTGACACTTAAGCTGGTATGTGGATGCTTGTTAGACAACAAGTTCATTGGATTGATCAGCCAAGAGTTACTATTCATAGTGCTATTGAATTATACTCTTAATGGCAATGGTGTAAGTGATCCTTAGACTTGAGATTACCATAGTATCTTGAGTGTGGATTGCTATGCTTTGACTCTATTGCTCGGTGCTCGTAAAAGAGTAGCCCATACGGTAGAGATTGGGCATAGTATGAAGCATGGAAGGATAGTGAGTAATCGATATAGGATTCACCACTCCTTATTATAGGAGAGTATATCCCGGATTGGCCACTTGTTGAAATATGACTTAAAGAATCTTTTGCGCAAAAGTGAAAGTATGACTTGAAAGAGTTTCAAGGTTATACTTTTATGGAAAGTTATATTTCGGGAACAAGAAATCATTAATTAGTCATTTAAAGAGTGCGCACTACACTCTTAGACTAATTGGGATATAGTGTGGTGAAAGGATATTAATTACACGGTAACATTGTCATTGATAGGTGTAGTCTACCATATGACTTTCTTATTCACTTGGGTGGTCATGATGCATTGCTAGACGCCACTCATGATCTATAAGTGCAAATTAATTAATTAGTTAATTAATGATAAATTAAAGTGTTAATTTATCTGGCTCTTAATTAATTAATTAATGAGTTATAATTTGTACTTATTGCCAACGTGAATGGAACCTAATGGGTCACACACAATAAGAACATGGTCTTTAGGTTAAATTGTTATTAAGATAAGTATATGATACTTATGGGGTTAATTTAATGTGATAAATTAACTTAAAGGACTTAATTATAAATATTCTAAGTCTTGATGGAAATTAGTTTCCTAAAAGGAATTAAGAAGCTATTTGGTTTCCTTTTGGAATAGGTTTCCTAAAGGAATAGGATTAGCTTAAGGCAAGCTTCCTAAACCTTCTTGGTTTCCAATTGCTCTTGTTTCCTTAAAGACTAGGATACTACATCTATAAATAAGTCCATGCCTTGACTCTTGGAAGATTGATGAAACACAAGATAAAATTTAGAGAGAGAAAAATTGAGAGAAGCGTGTTTTCTCCCAAGAAAAACGCCACACCCTCTTCTCCCTAAGGGTTAGGGTTTTGTCTTTCTCCTCTTCTTGTTCTTGTGTTCTTCATGAAATTCAAGGGAGCTAGCACTCGAAAGGCAAGGCAAGCAAGCCCAAAGGTTCCTAAAGATCATGTTCGTGTGGATACCGTTGGAGGCTCGACAATTGGAGGGCTTTTCGTGGTAGATCAACACCTTCATCGAATAGGATCTTGCCCTTTGAAGCATAGAAACCTTCTATGCTTGAGGTATTTGTGCTAAACACCCTTTAATCGTATAGATTATATCAAAGAGATCCATGGCTAAGGTAATAAATTTTTAAATTTTCCACTGCATTACTCCCCTTATTACCTTTCAGAATACCCTAAACCAAGTATGCTAAGACTATACCTTGATTAATGAATAGCCCAATCACTTAGACCCTAGAATCTCTTAATTAGGTTTAATCTTTCTCAAGTATTAACCTCTATCCCCTTGGTTGATTGATTGGAATCTCTTCTCAATCAAAACCCCAAAGAGAAGCATTAAGTTTCTATGGATTCTATGGTTTTGGTTAGGTTTGAATCTAACCGGGGAGACTTATGTGATTCTATCTCTAGCAACCCATGAAAGCCTCTTTATTCAAGAGATGATCTAATCAAATAGGTGATTTCTCAATCCAACTATATGAAATCAATATTGAATCTAAGGATGCATGCAAATCCCAATTCAATAACCAATAAACTCAAGAATAAATCTAAGACAAAAATTGAGAATTCATTAACTAAAGATTCAAATCATAGTCATAGAAAGGTAGGGTTCATCCCATCCAAATTATTCACAACTCAATCGTATGTACAAGAATAAATCCAACAAAATACAAGAAAAGAATGGAAAAACTCATTCTCATGTAATTCTCTTGATTCCTCCCTTGCATCTTGATGAATCCTTCTTTCTTTGTACCATGGAAGCCCTTGAGTTGCCCCTCCACTCTTGCTTTCTTCTCTCTACATCCCTTTAGATGTGTGTAAAAGTGTGTTTCTTGTACCTTAGAACCCCAAAGAAACCACCTATTTCCTTCCCCAAGGAGGTAGGATTCTCCCTTCAAAAGATTCACCCAAAAGTGCTTAAAAATGTGACATTCCATAACTAGGCCATGGCTAAGGCCGTGGCACGGCCTTACCCACGGCCTTGTGTCCTCCTTTTCTGACCAAGGCCGCACCCCAGGCCGTGGCAAGGCCTTACCCGCGGCCTTGGTCAGAATGTTTCACTTCTCTTCTATGCAAAATTTCACCTCAAAAACGGCCGAACTAGATTTTCCTCAAAACATAAAAGTTTTATCCCTTTGAATAAGATTTCCAAATCAACACGAATCACATCATTTGAAGCTCTGTACGCTGAGATATAGCTGAAATACTAAGAACTGGTCGGAACAGTACTGCAGTACAAATACGCTTCAATAACTTGGAATTTTGACCTTCGAAACTTAAGAACTGGACTTTGATGTCTTCATATGAATTGTAGATCATTGTATTAGATTCAAAATTCTTCATTAATCACCTTAATCCAATATCTCGAGCTCAAGTTATTGCAAAATCACTGAAATATGTCCAGGCTGCCAAACCGTTTCTTTTCCAATTCTTCTTCGCCTATTGCTTCTTTGCATCACTTTGAGGGTTTCTTGACTTTGACTCATCACCAACTTCAAATCACCTCAAAATATCATCCAATTGCCATCCAAATTGATCCAAATTGGTGATGCAATGTGCAAATCCTACGAAAATGACACAAATCACATGTAAATCACACCTTTACACAATTTGGCATTCAAATCATAAATGAGAAGAAATAGCTAAGAAATAGAGGAAAACTCATAGAAAAACCCTAAAAACCTACCCTAAAAATCTACTAAAAACTAATGTACTTTAGCACTTATCGTAAACACTCCTACGATCACATCAATCCCTCCTCCCTCGAAAAGATTCTTCCTCGAATCTGCGAGATCATATAAGCTAACATAAGTAACTAAAGGATTGATTGAAAAATAAACACCAGTGATAGATATATGTGACATGAATTAGAATGCAAAACTCAATGCAAGTTGAAACATAAGATGCAAGAACAAATTCTAACTTAAGAAGAATAAACATATCTAGATGCAGACTATCCCTAAAAACATGGAAAAGAATAACACGATTTCCAAAGTCTATGCAACCATAATTGGACTCAGAATAACAATTACTAACAAGATAAAATCTATGGTTGAACAAAGACTTATGAAAAGAATCTAAGTAAACATCAGGTGAACTAAGAAAATGAGCATCATGTGAATTATGCCTAATAAGCCCTAGAATGTGAAAAACATCATCAATCAACTCACTAGAATAATTCAAACGATGTAACAAAAACACACAAATATTGCATGATATATCACATAAAATTAAACTGAAAATTGTCCAAAAATAAATGAGAAAACATATGAAAGTCTTTTGGACAGATTGCACTAGGCGAATTTAAACATGCTAGATGCAAAACACAATCATCTAAACTAACAAAACAAATATTCAAGAATGAACTAATTTGCAATTTAAAACAACTAAAACACGAAAACTTAGGCCACAAATCAGTTGAATCCATCATAGTTGTCAAGCTCAATGTGGCGTTTGAACTTGGCTTCAACTCCTTCACCACGATTTTGTCAACTTCCAAGCTTCTTGAATGACAACTCACTACAAAACAGCAATAATGTGGCATCTCTCCATGAGTATCAACCTACAAAATCACCACAAAAAGACTAGGAAAAGAGTTATAAAGTGAGTTAGTAAAGTATACTTCTTCTTTAGAGTACATGGATACAAGAGTTATTGATCTAGCTTAGCAAAACACTCTTGTTTTCTCTTTTCTTTGCTCTTGTAGAAGAAACACTCTCCTCACTCTTTCTACTTTGCATGACTTCCCTCTCATTCTTTTCCTCATTCTTCTCCTTAGCTTGCAATTGAAAATCCCTTGCAATCTTCACTTGATCAGAATGAGCTTCGGATGGCAAGATTGGATTAAGAACAATCTTTCATTCATTCCACTTAAAAGAGTAGTTGTTCTTGTATCCATCATATGAAACTCTTCTATCATAATGCCAAGGATGCCCTAAGAGAATATGGCATGCTTGCATTGGGGCAACATCACACCAAACTTCATCTTTGTACTTGCCTATTGAGAAAGTAACAAGCACACGTCTAGTCGCTTTGATCTCTTCTTGATTATCAAGCCAATGAAGTTTGTAGGCCTTGGGATGCTCCACAGTCTCCAAGTGCAACTTATCTACAAATAAGGTACTAGCAATATTAGTAACCTATGATCAAGCTACATACCTTATTGAGCACAGTACAATGCGTATGAAAGATGTGCTCTCTTTGTAGTGTCTCCTCATCTTCTTTATGTTGCACATTTAAAGCTCTTCTAGTAACCAAGAGTTCACCACAGTCACCACCTAAGAAGTTTGCTTCTTCAGTATCAGAACCTCCTTCAAGAGGTGGCATCTCCTCTTCACCATCACTAGAAGTAACACTCTTGACATCCCCATTATCTAAGATCATCATAGCCCTTTTGTTTGGACAATTTGCAGCATAGTTTCCATAACCTTGGCATCTAAAAAATTGTACCTCACTAAGCTTTAAGTTAGGCTCATTCTTACTCTTTGCTTGAGGCTTTGTGGAAGATAGTTCTTGCTTGACCCTCACAGATTGAATAGCTTGTTGAGAAGGTCCACGGTTTTCTCTCTTGTCAAAGGAACGATTCTCCCATTGAGGTCATGATGATGATGAGCCAAAGTTGCGTGGCTTCATGGCTGTAAGTTGCCTTTCAATCTTGATGGCCATGTCCACCAAGTCATTCATCTCCACATAGTGATGCAACTCCACACGAGATCTAATTTCAGGGTTTAGACCTCCCATAAACCTAGCCATCAAAGTTTCTCCCTCTTCATCCATGTTGGCTTGAATCATCAATTTCTCCAATTCTTTATGATACTCATCCACCGACATGGTACCTTGCCTCAAACACATCCTACTTTTGATACCAATTGATACGCACAAAATTGTGAACGGCCTAGAACTCTTGAAAATCAGTTTGAACAACTCAATGAATTTGACCTTGATGAAATTTGTCCAACACAATCACGCCAAAAGATGTTGCTCGAACAACTTGAATGTCTTAACCTCAAGGAAATCATTCCAAGCAATTAAGAAGAAATCAAGTTGGTTTGCCTTGAATTGATTCAAGCTTGTTGAATTCAATCCCTTAGAATAATTGCTAGACCTCTACCTATCAAAGGAAGCAATCTAGTTGGAATTAATCTAATTTGACCTAAATCAAACCCTTCGAATAATCCTAAGCTAGTTGTATGGTCGCCACGAGATCACTCGATAAGACCAAGAATAGTTCTAATCCAAGAACCAAAGAAGAACTCTCTAAAAGAGAAACTCAATATTATTAATCACACAATGACTTAATTAAAATTTGGATGAACAGT
Source organism: Mitragyna speciosa (assembly GCA_024721245.1). Lineage (NCBI taxonomy): Eukaryota > Viridiplantae > Streptophyta > Magnoliopsida > Gentianales > Rubiaceae > Mitragyna > Mitragyna speciosa. Next base: position 13,554,009 of record CM045560.1, on the reverse strand, counting down.
ACCTAGCCTTTTATAGGCTTACAAACTCTTGTAAAGAAAAGTCTAGAAGCATAACTAAAGTAAACTACCAAAACTCTAAATTTAACATAAGTAGAATACTTAACAAAACATGATTTAGTAACTTAAAATACTAAAAATTCGTCCAAATAAAATAAAATTAGTCCAAATATATGTCTTGGGCTGGCTGTCCTTTTGTGGGATTCAATTAGACTTGTTCTCACTTTAAAAACAAACTTGATCCACAACCACAACAAAAGCCAGCCTATTTGGACCATCTTGGACATTTTGAACTTTTTGGACTTAAAGCCTTTTTTGAAAATATGCTTGATCCAAAGCCAATAAATGATCTTTAAGCCCAATTTCCTCCTCAAAAAGTCATGATCCACCTTAAGCAAATCCATCAATGCACGCATGAAGGTTGGATGACTCCTTGAACTATGAATTCTCCAATGACTATCAAGAACGACTTCAATAGGCCTTCCATGATACCTATCATTCCCTCCCCCTTGAAAAGGATTCGTCCTTGAATCACCAAATCTCGTCAATTGAGCATCATCCCAAAGAGGAAAACGGACTTCAGATTGTATTTCTTTCTCCACACTTTGAACTTTAAGTGGCTGCATAAAAGAAACAAAAGCACTAGGAAAACAAGTATTAAGAGTGCTAGCAAAATAATCTACTTCATTGTACAAGGGTACAAGAAGCTTTGGTCTCACAAGTAAGACACTCTTATTTTCACTCTTGCTATTTTTCTTTCCCTTTTCTTTTACAACTTAGTTTGTTTCCCTTCATTCAACTCACCACATTCAATCTTTTCAAGCACTCTCTCATCCTTTTTAGCATTCTTTACTTTTGCTTCTGCTTTCAAAGAATTCTTTCTCTCTTCACAATTGATACGCGTGAACAAACGTGGAATTGCTTGAAAGACCAAGTATGAATTTCAAACCTTTCCCCTTGGATGAACTAGACTCTAGAATCAACACCAAAGCCTTGAACACGCAAGATGAACTACTCAAAAATTCAAGGAAGCTTTGAACCTCCTTAGTGGAACGAACAAGAACTCAAGGAATCAGCACCTAGAACACTTGATCAAACCAATAAGGTAACTCTAAGCTAGGGTTTTGAACTTGGAATCACTCTACAAGTTCAGAGGTTGTTCTTAATCAGCAAAGAACGAAAGAAGCACTCAGTTTGAGAACTCACAAAATTAATTAATCATCAAAACTTATAAAATTCGTAACAGTGTTTTGGCCTATAAATAGGCTTGCATAACAACTTGTAGAAAGTTCTAAAAACTTAACAAAGAGCACTAGTTGTAACCTAACACAATATGGTAACTTTCTAAGAGGTTACAACTTGTAAACAAAATAGAAAACTTAACATAAAAGAATTAAGCTAAAAATTCGTCCAAAAATTGTTCATGGGCTGGACGCCTCCTTTTAAGCACCATTGGGCCTCCATCTTGCATCTTTAAAAGGCCTTCCAACAAGTCCAACCAAACCAGCACCTGAGAAACATATTATGGACCACTTAGAAGCTTTAATTGGACCTTCTTTGAGTGTATATTTAATCCATAACCAACGCATAAACTCTTGACCCAATGAACACACTTGAATAGCTTGATCACCAAGTCCATTGAGAGGCCCAAAGTCACGAATTACACCATGGTAGTCACAAAGCTTGAACATTCCCCTCATGATCAGCCATGATTTGATCTCATGTTGGTCCAAACGAATTGCTCCATGAGAATATCCAAGCATCAAGATTGTAAGCACTCCTAGGATCACATTAGTAGTTTTGCAAAGTTTCTATGGGGAGAGAATGATGGTGACGCCAATTATCATTGGATGAAATGGAAAGACTTATGCAATCCGGTTGAGGCAGGTGGGGTTGGTTTTAGGTCGCTGCAGGAGATTTTTACAGCTTTCTCCATCAAATTATGGTGGCATTTTCACCAAGGCAACTCTTTATGGTCAACTTTCATGTTAGCCAAGTATTGCTCGATGGCTCATCCATGTTTGGTTGGGGTTGCTCAAAATGCTTCTTTCATCTGGAAGAGGATGTTGCATGTACGTGAGGTAGCTGAACAAAATATGGATGGATTATCCAAGATGGCTTAGTAAATTTTTGGTTCGATAATTGGTTAGGTGGTGGTTCTCTTGCTGACCAATTGTTGAATGTTTCGTATCATCAGGTGAAATATTTTTGTGATGAACGAGGCTGGAATTTTTGCAAACTTCGCCAATAGCTTCCTGGTCAAGTTATTCAACAAGTCATGCATGTGTCTCCTCCGAGTGGGAGCGAACCTGATAGGATGATCTGGATGCCATCTACTTCTGGTGAGTTCCTTTTGCGGACAGCTTTTGAGAGTATTACTAACCATAGATCATATTCGTATGTTTTTAGTAAAATTTGGCATGTTAAAATTCCCTTGAAAGTCTCTTTTTTTATGCTTCGATTATTGAAGAATCGTCTGCCACTTGATTTGACCTTAGCAAATTTGGCTACAATATGGTCTCGAAGTGCTTTTGCTGTCGTTTGCCACATGTGGAGTCATTGTTACATAATTTTTGTTTGGGAGACATGGCGCAAGGGGTGTGGAACTTTTTTTGGCAGTATTTTAGGTGTTCACTATATGGGTTCTTCTGTCATGACTTATCTTTCTGGATGGTGGTTTTTAAGTAAGCACAACACCTATATTCATTTCATACATCGTATTGTTCCTATATTAATTTGTTGGAACCTATGGAAGGCCAGGAACAAATGGGTTTTTAAAGGAGTTCAATTGGAAATAATGGGGCTATGTAATAATATTTTTTTGGAGGTTAGAGAATTATTTTTCTTCCAATTTCCACATATTGCTACTAATGCATCCACTTGGAGAGTTTTTTATGATCATGTTGCAGGAATTAAGAAAATTAGTAGATTCAAGTTGGTTAGATGGTTGAAGCTGGTTGGTGGCACTATGCTGCTTAATACAGATGGCCATAGAAAAGGGAATTCTGGAAATACTAGTGAAGGGGGAATCTTAAGGGACGATATGGGGGAGATGATTTTTGTTAGTGTATGCCCTAAAACCAAGATGGTTTAAGGTGTTTTATGTAAGGTAATAAGGGGAGTAACGCAGCGGAAAATTTAAAAATTTATTACCTTAGCCATGGATCTCTTTGATGTAATCTATACGATTAAAGGGTGTTTAGCACAAATACCTCAAGCATAGAAGGTTTCTATGCTTCAAAGGGCAAGATCCTATTCGATGAAGGTGTTGATCTACCATGAAAAGCCCTCCAAGTGTCGAGCCTCCAACGGTATCCACACGAACATGATCTTTAGGAACCTTTGGGCTTGCTTGCCTTGCCTTTTGAGTGCTAGCTCCCTTGAATGATTCATGAAGAACACAAGAAGAAGAAAGAAGTTGAAACCCTAACAATTAGGGATGGAGGTGTGGCGTTTTTCTTGGAGAGAAAAACGCCACCAAGCTCTCAATTTTTCTCTCTCTAAATTTTGTGTTATGTTTCATCAATCTTCAAGAGTCAAGGCATGGACTTATTTATAGATGTAGTATCCTAGTCTTTAAGGAAACAAGAGCAATTGGAAACCAAGAAGGTTTAGGAAGCTTACCTTAAGCTAATCCTATTCCTTTAGGAAACCAATTCCAAAAGGAAACCAAATAGCTTCTTAATTCCTTTTAGGAAACTAATTTCCATCAAGACTTAGAATATTTATAATTAAGTCCTTTAAGTTAATTTATCACATAAATTAACCCCATAAGTATCTTATACTTATCTTAATAACAATTTAACCCAAAGACCATGTTCTTATTGTGTGTGACCCATTAGGTTCCATTCACGTTGGCAATAAGTACAAATTATAACTCATTAATTAATTAATTAAGAGCCAGATAAATTAACACTTTAATTTATCATTAATTCACTAATTAATTAATTTGCACTTATAGATCATGAGTGGCGTCTAGCAATGCATCATGACCACCCAAGTGAATAGGAAAGTCATATGGTAGACTACACCTATCAATGACAATGTTACCGTGTAATTAATATCCTTTCACCACACTATATCCCAATTAGTCTAAGAGTGTAGTGCGCACTCTTTAAATGACTAATTAATGATTTCTTGTTCCCGAAATACAACTTTCATAAAAGTATAACCTTGAAACTCTTTCAAGTCATACTTTCACTTTTGCGCAAAAGATTCTTTAAGTCATATTTCAACAAGTGGCCAATCCGGGATATACTCTCCTATAATAAGGAGTGGTGAATCCTATATCGATTACTCACTATCCTTCCATGCTTCATACTATACCCAATCTCTACCGTATGGGCTACTCTTTTACGAGCACCGAGCAATAGAGTCAAAGCATAGCAATCCACACTCAAGATACTATGGTAATCTCAAGTCTAAGGATCACTTACACCATTGCCATTAAGAGTATAATTCATAAGCACTATGAATAGTAACTCTTGGCGGATCAATCCAATGAACTTGTTCTCTAACAAGCATCCACATACCAGCTTAGGTGTCGCACACCATAGTTGACGAGATCAACTACTACTTACCCTGAAGTAGAGGCAAAGTATGTGCTAGTCTTCCCTATATTAATGATGTCCAATCTCATTAATACTACGACTAGGGATATTTAAGAATATAACTTAATGTGTAATAAGAGTCTCATCATTGTAACTCTTACAATCTCTTATACACAGTTAATATTCTATGGACTTTATCAAATAAACTAAGTAATATTAATAACAAGTATTAAATGACAAAGAAAATGCCACATATATAAGTATAACACGAAATAAGCGTAATAAAAATTCCAAAAACCAACTTGGTTTTAGGGCATACACTAACAAACTCCCACTTGCACTAAAACCAATCACCTATAGGTTTTTAGGCCATGAGCATGACTATCATGCTTATTCTGGGACAAGTCCATGGTGAAAGGATTAGTGGCACTTACATTGTGGGAACTTCCTCTATCTTTTCATCATTTGTACCAAACTATTTCCATAAATAGATGGTGGCACCTAAATACACTTTAGGATCATGGATGAGACTTTAGTTCCTTAATTAAATGATGGCTCAATTGTTTCATAAAACAATGGAAGGAACTATTCTTTATCTAACAAAGAATCCCTTGATCCATAGTAACTTCTCATAGTCATAATAAGCAGCTATGGCAAGCAAAATCCTTATAGATTTAAGCATAGCTACTGGCGAAAAAGTTTCTTCAAAGTCAATTCCTTGCCTTTGTTTATAACCTTTTGCCACTAACCTTGCTCTATAGGTAACAATATTACCATCCATGTCAGTCTTTCTTTTAAAGACCCACTTGCAACCTATGGGTTTTATTCCTTCAGGTGGCTCGACCAAGGTCCATACCTTGTTCTCGTACATGGAATCCATTTCGGATTTCATGGCTTCGCGCCATTTCAAAGAGTCTACATTAGACATAGCTTCTTCGTAGCTAGTAGGGTCATCATCATCTATGACCAACACATCATTGCTCTCACTAATGAGAAATCCATATCTCTCAGGAGCATAACGTGTTCTACTAGATCTATGAAGTTCTTGTGTAACTTGAGCTTCTGACTGCGCCTCATCAATCATGTGGCGTAAGCTCTTGTTCCGACTGTTGACTACTTTGTGGTTCTTGAATTTCTTCAAGTTCTACTTTACTCCCACTACTTCTTTCTAGAATAAATAATTTTTCTAGAAAAGTAGCATGTCTTGAAACAAACACCTTTTGCTCAAGGGGATTGTAGAAGTAGTATCCGCGACTCTCTCTAGGATACCCCATAAACAAGCATTTGTCAGACTTAGCCTCTAGCTTGTCTGACATGTTCCGCTTCACATAAGCAAAACAGCCCCAAATCCTTCAAATGATTAAGATTTGGTTCCTTACCATACCAAATCTCATAAGTGTGGTATTAACAGATTTTGATGGAACACAGGTTGAGTATATAGGAGGCAGAATCTAAGGCATAACCCCAAAACGAAATAGGAAGTGATGCATGGCCCATCATGGAACACTACCATATCTAATAAAGTACGATTTCTCCTTTCAGACACACCATTTAGTTGTGGCGTGTATGGAGGAGTCCATTGAGAATAATCCCATTTTCCTCTAGATATTGTTGGAACTCTTGACTTAAGTATTCTCCACCTCGATCAGATCTAAGTGTTTTGATACTCTTGCCAAGTTGTTTCTCAACTTCAGCTCTAAAGACTTTGAACTTTTCAAAGGCCTCGGATTTGTGCTTCATTAGAAACACATAACCATATCTAGAATGGTCATCCGTGAAAGTGATGAAGTAGGAGAAACCACCTCTAGCATGGATCGACATTGGGCCACAAACATCAGTATGTATAAGCCCAAGAAGATCACTAGCACGTTCACCCTTTCCAGTAAAAGGTGTCTTGGTCATCTTGCCAAGTAAACAAGATTTGCATGTCCCAAATGATTCATAATCAAATGAGTCCAAGTATCCATTTTTATGTAACTTGGATATGCAGTTTCTCATTTACATGACCAAGTCTACAATGCCAAAGGTATGTTTGGTTAACAATATCTAATTTTTGTTTCTTGGTATTTATGTTGAGAATGGACTTTTGTTCATCTAGAATATATAAACCATTAATTAATGTACCTAGTACCATAAGTAATACCATCACGTGAAAAAGAACAACTTTTATTCCTTTGAATGATGGTAAAACCATCCAAATCTAACAATGAGATAGAAATGATGTTCTTTGTAAGTACGGGAACAAAATAACAGTTTCTTAATTCTAAAATAAGCCCAGTGGGCAAAGAGAGTACATAGGTTCCTACGGCTAATGCAGCAACTCTTGCTCCATTCCCATACGCGTAGCTCGACCTCTCCCTTTGCCAGGGAATCTACTATCTTTAAGACCCTTGCATATTATTACAAATATGAGATCCAGATCCGGTATCTAATACCCATGAGTCTTGGTTAGTAGATAAATTAATCTCAATCATAAACATACCTAGAGGTTGAAGCTTCACCAAGCTTCTTTGACTTCAGAGAGTCAAGGTAGGCCTTAGCAATTTCCTCTTCCAATGCCCATCTTGTCCGCAATGGAAGCATGTGCCCTTGGGTTTGTCCTTCTTAACCCCACCCTTAGGCTTGCTTCTCTTCTTCTTGGACTTCTTAAGTCCAGAATTGGACTTCTTTTTCTTGGAGCCCGAGACAAGCATAACGGTGCCCTTCTCCTTCTTAAGATTAGGCTCAGCAGTCTTGAGCATGTTCATCAATTCAGTCAACGTGCACTCAACTTTTCGCATGTTGAAGTGCAGGATGAATTGTGAATAGCTCTCAGGGAGGGACTGAAGAATTAAGTCAATACTTAACTCATTGTCAGAAGACGTGTCCCAGATCAGCTAATTTTTCAATTAGCCCAATCATCTTCAGTACATGGGTAGTCACTGAAGATCCCTCTGCCATCTTGCATTGATAAAGCTCCCTTGAGGTCTCATACCTCTCAGTCCTAGCTTGTGCATCGAACATTTCTTTTAAGTGCACAATCATGGACGGAGCATCCATCTTAAGATGTTGCTTTTGCAATGCCGGGGACATAGCAGCTAACATGATACATGTTGCAGCATCATTGTCGGCTTTGTGCATCTCATATGCATCTATGTCCTCTGGTGATGCAGTAGCAGGGTGGAGGAGGGGGCAATGGTTTATCGAGGACATACTCAATTTTTTCATGTTTGAGAACAATTCTCAAATTGATATTCCTAGTCCTCAAAGTTGGTTTCATTGAGTTTGTTGTCAAGAATCAGTCGCAAATTCACGTTAGACATTCTACAAAAAGTAAAGACAGAAAATAAGTATTTGTTTTATGTTATATGCAAACCAAAAATGTGGATTCGTAAATTTATTTGGTTTGCTCCCACTATTATACTTCAAATCAATAACCCTCAATATTGATTCGGAAATCCGTTGGAGATTTCTAGTGGGCTAGGATCCCATCTAATTAGCTTTGGGTTTGACGGAGGCCAATGCCCCAAAGATAAATTCGATTAGGTAGATAACTATTTATCAATCACAACTCTTGTGACTCCTAGATAGTTGGGTATCAACTCTTTGAAATTTACATCTTATGTATTACCCAACATTGCCTCAAAAAATATCATAACATTGACGGAGGCCAAACTCGTTATGTAATTTTTTGTTAAGTCAAACCCATTATTCAGAGATCATATCTCATAACAAAAACATATTCCGAGTAAGGTGACCTTGACGGAGGCCAACGTGTCAACCTTAATAGGAACTCATCGTTTTTTGTTATAATAATGGAAGGCAACTTAAGTAGATTGACCTAATATTTGATATTGAGGGATTTTAGTTTAAATATTAATGTCTCATCATATTATGCAATTAAAATATATCAATCATATAAAATAAAAGCATAATAAACGTGGATGATTATGGACTTTAACTAATAATATTTCCTTCGAGCCTTGAAGAAAATATTTGGTTAAAATTCCTTAGGGACGTTCAACTCCTTGATGCGCCTCCTTGGTTACTCCTTGGTACCACCTCCATCTTCTTGTACATTACATATGTAATTCTAGTCTAAACAATTTAAAATAAACCTATTCCTAACCTATACTTTGTACATTACAAGTATTGATCAAGAAACCTCGAGTTACATTCGAGGGGAGTTTAGATGAGAAGAGAATTACATCAGAAAATAGAGAGGGAAGGACACGCAGGCCCTATTTATAAAACCAATACAAGCCAACCATAAAAGAAGTAATAACCATTCAATCGCATTGGTCTAGTCCATAATCATCCACCATGCCATCATACTATTTAACAATTAAATAAATTGATTTATTTAATTCTAATCATAAATCATATGGTCTAAATAAGTATAGATTAATGCTCTTGAAATTTATTTGTCTCAAAAATATAGTTATAGAAGGTATAGGTTTCCAAATTTTAACTTTCCAAATCTTAACAATTAAAATTGGAAAGTGTTTTATTTGAGAAATTATCAAAATTCGCGTTCTTTCAAAAAATAGGAAAAATCCCGCTAGGTTTCTGCCTACAAACCGTGCGACAAAACGTGCGCGGGTTCATCCGCGGTTTGTAACCCGCGCGACAAACCGTGCGCGGTTTCATCCGCGGTTTGTGGACAGAAGTTACGGGATTTTGACCGCAGGTCAAAACGCGTGCGAGTTTTCGCGCAGTTTGTGTCCAGAAAATACGATCTTTGAAATTCTTTGGCGTTTTTCAAAACTCTTTTGAATCAAAACATGTTAAAACCCTTTGAGCATGTAAAAACAATTTAGAAACCATAAAAAACAACCTTTAAGAACTTATCTTAATTATTTAAAACACCTTTTAAACAATCAAGAACTTTTCTTAAAAATCAAACTCTTGATTTTTGCTATAATGCTTTTGAGACAAATTTCATCAAGAACAAACCATCCATATTTGTGACAATTAAATAAACACAAATCATATAGATATAATCAAAGAAGGCTATGATACCACTGTAAGGTAATAGCATAGGTAACGCAGCGGAAAAATAAAAATTTATTACCTTAACTATGGATCTCTTTGACATATCTATATGATTAACAAGGGGGTTTGCATGAAGATTACCTTAAGCACAGAAGATTTCTATGCTTCTAGGCAAAGATCCTTCGAAGAAGATGTTTGATCTACCACGAAAAGCCCTCCAAGCGTAGGGCCTCTAACGATATCCACACGAACAACTTCTTTGGGAACCTTGTAGGCTTGCTTGCTTTGACTTTTGAGTGCTAGCTCCCTTGAATTATTAAGAACACAAGAAAAAGAAAAACCTAACCCTTAGGAGAGAGAGAGAGAGACGCCTAGAGAGAGAGAGAGAGGCGTGCCTTTTCTTTCTTCTATTTTCTCTCACTAGTTTTCTTTTTGTGTAGCAATTATAAATCAAGAGTCAAAGCATGAACCTATTTATAGAGGAAGTATTCTAGTCTTTTAGGAAATAAAGCTAATTAGAAACCAAGAAGGTTTAGGCAACTTACTAAAAGCTAA